>WAAB01006633.1:0-12379 GCA_013389865.1 Piaya cayana | reverse complement strand
GAAAAGGACAACAAGAAAAGGAAGAAATCTTTCCAATGAAATTTACAAAGGCTGCAGTATAAATCAGGGTCAATCA
Organism: Piaya cayana; assembly: GCA_013389865.1. Taxonomy (NCBI): domain Eukaryota; kingdom Metazoa; phylum Chordata; class Aves; order Cuculiformes; family Coccyzidae; genus Piaya; species Piaya cayana. The sequence continues at coordinate 12,303 of WAAB01006633.1, read as the reverse complement.
TTCCCAGAGATCTGTCCTCTTGTGCCGTAGTCCAATCAAGCCCTCCCCAGTCCTCAGCATGTCCAAGCCCTTCATGTGCCCAAGTAGAAGGAATAAAATGAGAAAAACTGACACAAGATTGTTTACTCTTATGACCAATCTCTAATCTTCCTTCTAACTTTTTTACCCTTGCAAAAAAAAAAGTTGGATCGGAACACTGATTGGTATTCCAGTCATAGTTGCAATTACCTAATTTCAACTAACGAAAATCTTGGAAGGGCTTAATCAATGCATGAATCAGTGCAGGACTTACTGGAAAAGGCTTCTGATGACATGTATTATCTCTTTTATATTGATGGGACAAGTTCTTTATATATCATACAAGACAAAACACATGACATAAAATAAAGTTATTTTAAGAGCCTCACATGGAATTAAGCTGTTGCAAAGAACCTTTAGTGAAAATCTGCAAGTCTGCTAAACAGAAATCTAAGGCATTTTTAGATGAAAGAACTAAAAGAAGTATCTGGTTTACATTCTAAAACCCTAAATCACCATGGAACAGTCCTCACATTGGTGGCAGCAACAAAAATACACCAAGCAATGTGGACAAAACTCTATAGGTACAATTCAGGTTCACATAACTAGTCAAAGGTATTTGCCTTCACATTTTTAAGACAACAGCAGCAAAGTTCTTTAAGGAACACTACACTACAATAAAATGTTATACTTGGCCACTTCTGAAACTTGTTTTGAGGTCTGTACATGCAACAAGTCTCCAAACTAAGCTAGTGTTCAGCCAATTATAAAGAAATAAAGGAAAGTGTGAGTACAGATTTGTAGATGTATCAAGAAAGGTACGTGCCATGCCTGCTCTCAACTACAGCGTCCACTGTACTTGATCGAAAAAAAAAAACAAAACCAAAAACAACAAAAAAGAACCCCAAACCAACCCCCCAAACAATTCTTAAAAAAACCTAAGGATTAAGAGAATAAATAAGCAATAATATGATCCTATCTATTACTAATTTAGTATATTCTATTAAAAAACACTGAAATACTAGAAGAACTGGGTAAGCTTATGATATGAAAAGCTAGTACTGTACATGAAGATACCTGAAAGACCGAGGATGTCTTAAATGCTTAACTCAGTTAATTAAAGTTTACTTATGCATTCAGTTAAGCCATCCAAAATGCATTTAAGTCAATAAGCTAAAGGCCACGTCTTCTTCCTCTGAACAGCCTGAATCACATACAACAGTTCTCCTTGGGCTTCTGCCCATGAGGTACAGAACACTTTGGTCCTGAGCCAATAATGCACTTAAACAAATTATTAAATCCTTAAACAACCAGCACTAAACAGACTGGAGTTTCTTCATCCACTTCTGCTTTATGCCAGCGCACAGTCTACTCCTAGTTCTTGTATGCATAACTAGAAAAGACAAATAATTCCGTTCTCCTTAACGAAGGACACGGCACCTCACCTCAAAAAACTCACTGCAAGAGTTTACAGTATTCTGAAATATCCATAAAGTTGCAAAAACACTTGTCTGTTAAACAGAGGCCTCCTTCCTCTCCCTCAACATGGTAAAGTGTCTCTATATGAAGATGAAGTATCTTCAAGTTCCAGATACAATTGCAAAAAAAAAACCAAACCCACCCCAAACTTACAGTTTGAAGATATCATTCCTAACCAATGTTCTGTAATTTAACCCAGAGAGATCCTAATTTAGTTTGCAATATAAGGTCTCATGTCTTTTCTACCACTTGTGCTCTCAAGATTCTACCTGACACACCTAAGAGTGGGATGATGATGAGAAAATATTAAGAATCTATCTTGTAAATTCTGCTTTAGGAATTAATCTATTTTAAATACACCTGATCATATTGCTATCATCAAATTACCACATGCCTGTACCAACTGGGTCCAGTGAACGAACAATAGTGGTAAGTGAAACTGTAGGTAGAAGCTATACTTCAGTCCTAGCGGTGCCTTTTCACGTCAAGACAACCTTAAGAGGTTGAAATTAGAGTCTGATCTATTAACATCAAAATGCCTCAAAGCAAAATGAAAAAAGTTACTTACATGTGCCCAAAGATACACAATAGCTTTTTAATTTTACTGCATTAAGAAACTTGCTTCTGAACTCCCACAAGTTTATGCAGCACAACTAAAGCAGAGAGGGAAAAAGTCCTTAATACCACGCCAAAACCAGTTGTGTAAATTAGTTAAATTACACATCAACAAATGTCACAGCAAGAAATCCAGTTTAAAAAAAAAAAAGTGAAATATATTTATGTTGAGTATTCAAGGTCTCTCCAATACCTTCAAGAAAAATGTGGAATTTGGTAATATTTCAGCTCTCAGGGACCTTCTTTCCTTCCCTCTTTTTAGGGCACACCAAAAGCATTGGTTTCATTTTATAGTTACTTGGCAGTCTTCTGACCAAGATATTACCATGGCAACAGAATATTCTGAACGTTAATTTTTGGTGCTACTTGGCAACGGAGTTTTAAAATTCAAAACACCTGCAGGTGGATCACATATTAGCCAGAACTAACAACAGTACATAATCTTTTGAGTGAATAATGAAAGTGAAAAAATGTTTCTGGAACTTCATTACAAATATTCCTCTATTATCTGGAATGTTAGCTTGAAAGATCTAACGATTTTTAGATTCTTAGGAAAAGTAAGGAATTGCCAAGTTTACTTTTTTTCCTTTTTAGAAAAAAAGGATCACTATATTACAGTACATATTTTATTCATATCAAAACACCTGGAAATAGCCAGTCTTAGATTTATTATAGTTTCATATACTTGCATTTTAAAAACATAAATAAGTAAGGAGGTAAAGGAAGCAAAAAACAACACAGATGCATCTATGTGGCACATCAGGGTTCAGTTTCAGTTCCCAGCAGTTTTACACAAATATATATCCACCAAAATGAGAAACCTCACAAATCTTGACCTTTATAAAAAATGAAACAAGATGAGTTTTCAGCCAGATCAGTTCCCTGTGGTCACCTGAATGCTAGCTGTTTCCAGGGAAAAAAAAAGCAAGGTGAGAATGTACAGAGGGAGACAGAGACATGGGCTACAACAAACCAGACTACAATCAATAAGCTTTCCCCTTATTTACTGTAAGGGTCAAATCACACAGTTTCTTCAGCTAGTGTCAGTGCCATATCACTGCAGTGTTAATCCTGCTTTTGCCGTCTCCAGGTACATGTCAACAGGTTCAAACTACATGAACTGAATTGTACCACAACACATCTAACAATATAAAGGCAAGTTCATGAAAACATGAGCCAACATGTTCTGGACTAAAATACAGCCCAAAGCAGACAGACACACAATTGCTACCTGGAGGCACCTGCAAGGTAAAACAACCACAGCCTCTCAGGTCTCTGGGCACTCAGTCCTGCCAGGTTCCTGAAGGGGGCGGCTAAAGACCAATGAGAAAAAAAATCACTCTGCTCATTTGGGCATATTTCCACCTTTCTCATGGGAAAAGTGATGCACACAGTCCTTGCAAGTTACTGTCAAACCCTTCCTCCACAGTCCATCCATGCTTTCTTTGTACTTCCTTAACTAGAGCACTGAAATATGAGGTTCTTTTTTTCAATATAGCACTGTGTTTCCTCCCGCCTGGAGAACAGTTGTTGTTTCTAGCATAATTTCTCCAAGTGGAAACCACAATGAGTACTCGGGACTGCTAGCAAATATCATTTTCATCTAAAGGTTTTGAAAAGCAATTCCAAATATCTTGGATAGTTGGGACGGAGTAGGGCTAGTCTAGAATTACTTGCTTACTGCCAAAGAACAAATTTTAATGGATTTACTGCTTCAAAGTCGGTGTCTCATTGTATGGAGTCAGGCTCTATGTAGTACTTCAGAAAGCACTTGAGCTATCCAGTCCAAACCAGGATCACGGGCTGGCTAGACATGTTTCTAAACCCTAAATGAACAGCAGCAGTCGTAAATGTCCAGATAAGAACTAACTGTGATAAAACTAGCCCAAAGATGCTATATTACACAAATGAGCACTTAGATCACCCCTTGGGAAAAAAAAAAAATTCACGTAGTCCCCTGTTTCGTAGGACTTGTGTAAGGTGTTCTCCATCCCTGCATTTAACTGATCAGCTGGACAGGACTTTGAAACCACCAGCTAGCACTTGGCTGAAAGTATTTCCAGGTAATATTGCAGAGGGATGTGACCAAGGCAGTAAATACAGCCAAGCTTAAATCAATGGATTTCTATGTCTAGGAATTCTTAATTAGAACAGAGCTCTATCTAGAAGCCATATGTGAATTTCACAACTCCTTTTACTTTGATTTCATAGGAAGAAAGTAATAGCAGAAACTAAACAAGAATTACCAAGATGAACACAGATGAATAAATAACGAGAGTGGTGAGGGGGGTTTCCCCTTCTCCTCAAAGAGTGAAGTTTTTAAAAAGAAAACTAAACTGCTTCTCTGGCAACACCAAGAAGCTCTACATTACCAGCATAATCTGAAACATAATACTGTACCTTGACTTAAAAAAAAACCAAACAAAAACCTAAAAAACTTGTGGTGTTGAACTCTTGTCATTAAAAGAAAACTGGCAAACTGGGTAAAACACCTTTCAGATAAAGTCAGAAAGTCAACAATATTGTTTCCAGTATGAATTTGGAAGGTCGTGTGACTGCTTTGGTTTAGGATTGTTATTAAACTTTTTCCCCTTATAGATTCACTCATGTTGCTACACCCTCTTCTTCCATTTAAGTAAGAGGGGCACCTTTCTGTAGAAACTGCACAGTAATTTCAAAAAAGAGACAGTAAAAAACCTGTTTACCAACTTGCATCCCTGTTCTGAGGATATTTTAGAAAAAAAATAACATGATCCAGGTTAATGTATAGTTTTTTAATCTTTAACATTTTATCTAAAATCGAGCCTGAGTAACACCGTTGAGCACTGGTCACTCTTTCACTTACCACAATTCATGGACCACAGAACGGGCCTAACAAACAGCAAAGAGCTAGGACCCTTCTCCTAAGTGCCTGATACCAGCTTCACAAGTGCTTGAAACATACATTAAATTCGGTCTGGCTGTCAATGCCCCAAAACATTAAGGGACAGGCTTGCCTGACAGAACCTAAGAGCTGCAAGACTCCTTGCTACACAGTCCAGCAAGAAGTCTATTAAGCACCAACTCCTTTGCAACAAAATGTAAAATGGAAGCATTTCAGTAGGTTCTATGATTCCGTGATATCACTCTACCTTGCAAGAAAATCAGCAGCAGAATCATGAGTACATAGATCAGCTGAAGCAATGAAACACCATATCAGATAATTTTCCCTTATTCTACCTCTGTTTGATTGTTTCAGTCCTTGAGGTACCAGTCACTCAAAAAAGTGCACGGAGAAACTTTTATGAGAGAGGGATGGTAAGAGAATGAATAAACTTGGGTAAACTGTAAATACAGCTCTGTTTCTCTTCTATTCTTCCCTATCTTCCCTCATTTACATGTCACTTTACTTCCGCATAACACTTCACTGTTGAAAATACACAGAATCATACAAGAGTTTGGGTTGGACAGGATCATTAAAGATCATTTAGTCCAGCCACCCTGGCCATGAGATCAGGTTGCTCAGAGCCCTGTCCAACCTGACCTTGAATGCTTCCAGGGATGAAGCACCTACAGACTCTCGGTGTAACCTGTTTCACCAGACTCACTGTGAAATTTTCTTCCTTGTACCTAGTCTAAATCTCTCATCTTTTAGTTTAAAACCCTTTGTACTATTTCTACAAGCCCTGCTAAAAAGTCTGTCCCCACCTTTCTTCTAAGCCCCCTTTAAGTATTGAAAAAGCAAATTAAAGTCTCTCTGGAGCCTTCTCTTTTCTAGGCTGAACAACTCTCTCAGTCTCTCTTCATAGGAGAGATGTTCATCCTGATCATTTTTGTCACCCTGCCTTGGACCTGCTCCAACAGGCCCGTGTCTTTCCTGTACTGAACATCCGAAGTCGGATGCAGTGCTCCAAACAGGGTCTCACCAGAGAGGAGTAGAGAGGCAGAATCCCCTCGCTTGACCTACTAGCTACACTTCTTTTGATGCAGTCCATGATATGGTTGGCTTTCTGGGCTGCGAGCACACAGTGCAGCTCATGTGCAGTTTTTTATCCACCAGTATCTCCAAGTCCTTCTTGACAAGGCTGCTCTCAATCCCTCCATACCCCAGGGATATATTGATACTGTGGCTTGCCACTATGCTGGTGCAGGACCTCACACTTGGCCTTGCTGAAATTCAGAAGGTTCAAAATAACAGGCTAGGAAATTGCAATTTGATCAGATGAGTACTTCCAAGAATCTTCACACCATTTTTCTAGCCAATCAGTTGTTTCCTACATAGTACAGTTCACTTTCAAGAAACTACATGACTTCAGCATTTGTGAATATTCCATTCCTCATCAACAGGTCTCCAATATCCTACAGCCAAACAGTAAGCAGGTCACCTGTCTCACTCAGATCAGCACGTAAGTGTGCTTTGTCATTAAGTAAAACATCAAGATTAATTTTTGAACAATAAAGCTGCTCAGCTGCGACTGTAAGACAATCAGTCTGCTGTGCTAGGGTACTAATTCCAGGAGTGATGGGAATAGGCCAACAGGACCAGTGGCAGTTGTATGCCAGTTGGCCCTGCAACAATGTATGCTGCCCTTTCTTTTTGCACTGGTAGAACTCATCTGAGGTTGTTATTCATGCATTCGTTTATATTTTAAGCACTTTGGACAACATCCACTGGAAGTAATTATTTGTATCCAGTAATTATTTGCATCACAACTTATGACAGACTTTAAAAGCAAGCAGAGAATCAGGAACTGAGCTGACTCAAAGCTTAAGATGGAAGTCATGAAGACTGCCAGCTAAGCTGATTCTTCTATGTGTAAATTTCCTTTTTAATAGTTTATTTAGACTTGAAGTTCTTAAACCATAAGATCAATTTGTATAACTACTTTTATGTAACATAATGTTACAATAAATTACTTAACTAACATAATGGTACTGATCTTCTAAGTCACCAGTCAAAAAAAATTCAAGACTCCTGAGAGCCAGTATGTTACAACTTTCCTCAGCTGTCCTGAAAAAGTGGAACATTATAACTTTGTGTATTCTGGAATTAAATTTGATAATCTGGCTTCAGAGGAAATTGAGTTTGTCATCACATTGTTTGCCCATCAGTATCCCTCCTTGGTAACTTTTAGGCTTACTAAACAGAAACCAACTTTGACAAATCAGCACAGGCCTCAGTTCCTACACAGTTTGCGAAAAGTAGTAGCCAAGTAGGAGATAAGGACTAAAATTAGCATGCCCAGCATGGAAGAAATACACAAACAGAATTCAAATCTTTTTCACTTTGGCTGCCAATCAGTGCATGTGTACTCATTTGCTAGCACATCTGGCTCTGAACCAGCCACAGAACACCAGTCATCCATCTCCTGATACGCCAAACAGGTGGGAAGCATGGACTACAACTACAGTTACTGATTAGCACTCAAAGAAAGCCACTCCAAGGATAATACACTAAAAAACTTTAGACACAGAGAAATAACTGAGGATACCGGTATGAAGTTTTAAGGAACACTGACTCAAAGCTGCATGACGCCAGGTTTCACCAGTTCCGTAACTTGAACATGCAATATATTTTACTCTTACCATATTAACCAGATTGGTGTTTTTAACATGGTGAATGAAGCTTAAAGGGAAATTAGAACACTGATAGCTTCCTAAACTGGAAAGAGAAGCTCTTCTGTGCAAGATATTTAATGTAAGAAAAAGACATTTTTACAGTTACTTCAATAAGTTTCAGCTTACAGTAGTCTCACATGCTGAGAAGTCAGGGAATAAATGGGAAGACTGTGCAACATTATAGCAGCACCATATTTGCCAAATATTCTTATCTTAATGTTACCATAAAATGCACTAATTATTTTAGTCCATTTGTCATTCAACACAACCACTTACTTTGTACTTAGACTCATTCACTTTGAAACTTCTATTTCAAAATCACTATACAGTTGTTATTATGACAACACAGAGGAATAAAAAAATGAAAAATGGTTTCAAGTTCATTAAATAAGTAAAGCTTAAAATCAGTTGAAGGGTGATGGTATGATGAAGCTGGAGAAAAGTGTATGAAATAATTTCTCCATTTCTCTACAAATCTGAAGCATAAAAAAGGAACTAAGTACTATAATTTATAGATTGTCTCTATAGTATTTGTATAACTTGTTTTTGTGCAAATTGAAAATAAAACTTGTCAACCTTACTATGATAAGAAAACTAAATGTTTCATTTTAAAAGTCTAAACTACCTTTCTTCAAACTCCTCCTCAGTAAAGGTTGCCCGTGTCCATACAAATAAGAGAAATAACTACTAGAAAATCAAAAGGTAGGAATTTTCTTTAGGTATGTGAAAACTCCCATCAAAAGGTGGAAGATCTCAATTGTCAACATTTGCTAAAGTGAAACACAATATTAAGTTTAATTAGCTCTTGTATAGAATCAAATCATACCTCAAGTTAAATCTTGCAACAGTTGAAACCAATTTTAATCATGTTAGTATCACCAATACTGATGCATTTTCGATGAATAAGCAGCTCTCCCTGTACTACAATCCCTTTGCAAGCTGAAGGAATTTCCATGGTGCATTATACTACAACTAAATATAAAATTCCCTCCTGTCTCTAATCTGTAACTTCCATGAGTGCCTACTTTCCTGTCTGATGTTCAAATGTGACGCTTTTAAAGTTTGCATAGGACTCCCCTCCCCATAACTAGTGTCACAATACCATGACAAAAAACATCACATAAGTAGATAGGACATCATGGAATGAGGGAGTATAAGGAATGATGTGTAGTCCGATAAAACAATGAAATAGAAGTTAGTCAGTTAAGTTCTAGAGGAAAGAAGAAAGAAAGAAAACCTAAGCAATTTTTCCATGCCTGGAGAAAAAGCTGTGGTGATAAACATGTAATAAGGATTTAACATGCGTGTTCTCAAAGGAAGAAATCCTTTGTTGAAAGAAAAGACAAGACAACAAGAAAAGAGGGGAAGAACAGAAAAGACCTGTACGTAGTTTTGCACTTTCAAAATATTTGCTACCTTTTTATACCCTGTTACAAAACTGTCTTTTCCTTATTTTAAAATGCTAACAAAAGCAGATTACACACAACTTCCACTAAAGGACTATGAATCTAGCATAAAGCTTTTCAAGTGCCCTGTGCTGCCTCTAGCACAAGGTCACCTAGCACGCATACAAAGCGCACACAGTACATCCAATACAAGCCCTGTTCAGACCTAGGGTACTCCAGTGACTAACAAAAGCCATGGCCTGAGGGAACAAACACTGATAACCACTGATATAAAGGAAATTCAGAGAAATCTGTGATGCAAATCTGACTTATTCATGCAGGGTGAATATTCAAGTATGCCGAAGTCTACTAAAACTGAGGTAAGCTTCTGTTGGTTTCAAACATGGTTAAACATAATTGCACTGTCAGACTCTGAAACAGTATCCTACCCAAAAAAACCCTTGTTTTTTTCCATTAACATGATTTCTGCTATCATGTCTCCACGACAGATCTTTTCTCACGGGAACTCTTTCTCTCATACCACAGTTACAGATTAAGACAAAAAAAATAAAGAATCTTAAAAAGTTAGGTATCAATACTATATAATTTACTTCAGTTCTTTTTGGAAGAATGGCAAGAATTCTTTCTAGTGGGTATGGAGAATTATCTTGTTATACCACTTACCATTCTTTATTCCCTGAGAAAACCTTTAAAGAAAACCAGCTTCATGATGAGAAATATTCATGAACACAAAAATGGGATAAGTCAATGTTTGGGGAAAGAAAGAAACAAAACAAAACAAACAAAAAAACCCCAGAAAAATCTAATCTGGACTATTCCTAGAAGATTATTCATGACATAAAATAAAAACAGGTGAAACAGGCAAGTATGAAAAGTAGAAGGAATAAAAACTTAAAAAATCCCTTCCAGATTCTGATATATACTATTACTTTGTTTAGAAACTATACCTTCAAGCAATTAGTTTTGCATCTGGCAGTTGCCAAGACACCAGATCTACAAGATGTTGTCTAACTATCCTAGTACTAGTTACAAATAACTTTGAGCAGAACTTGAGAGTTCCAGTAAAATCTTCTTTGTTGTAAAAGAATAAGTGCCCTCACATTGCCTATCTATTTTAGGTATGGTATGTTTATTGTCCAGCCATTTAGAACTTCTCTCCCATACTAAGTACATGTTTTGTTGGAGGATCCTTTCTTTTTACAGCCTGTTCTTCAAGTATCCAGCAATATGGTACTGAATACACACTTCACCCCCTTATGAGCACTCCTCATTACTCACCCTATTTTTTCTTCTCTAACACACCTCCTCAAAACCAATCATTTTTGACTGCTGCCAGCTGAAGATCTGGGCAATCACCAGCTGCATCAAGTTTAATAAGGGCAAGTGCCAGATTTTGCACATGCGAAATGGCAACCCTAGTTGTCCATACACATTGTGAGTAAGACACTGGAGAGCAGCCCTGTGGAAAGGGATCTGGGGGTTCTGGTTAATGGAAAGTTGAATGTGAGCTAACAGCATAACCTGGCAGCTAANCCAACTCCCTCCTCTCTATAACCTGGAATTGGCTCCCTAGGAAAGGAGACACAGTTCCAAGCCTGACAATACTCCAGAAGCATTTGAACAATGCCCTCAGACACATGGTGTGAATGTTGGGGCTCTTCTACATAGAAACAGGACATGGGCTCAAAAGTTCTTGTAGGTCGTTTCCAACTCTAGTTATTCTATTCCATTCCATTCCATTCTATTCCATTCCATTCTATGAATATTAAAAGAGTTATCAGTTATAATTCTCCTCCCTTCTTTCCATCATTATTGTTATTGCATAGAGTCATAGAATGGTTTGGGTCAGAAGGGATCTTAAAGATCATCCAGTTCTAATCATCCTGCCCTGGGCAGGGACACCTGCCAGAGTCCAGGTTGCATTAAGCCTCATCCAATCTGGCCTCGAACACCTTCAGGAATGGGGCAGCCACAACGTCGCTGGGCAACCTCACCCTCACAGGAAAAAGCTTCTTCCTAATATCTCATCAAAATCTTCCCTCTTTCAGCTTAAAACCATACCCTTTCATGCTATCCCTGTACTTCTTTATAAAAAGTGTCTCCACCAACTCTGCTGCAGGCCTCCTTTCAGTACCAGGAAGCTGCTCTATGGTCTTCTCAGAGCCTTCTCTACTCCAGACTGAACAACCCCAACTCTTTCAGCCTATCCTTACATGGGAGGCGCTCCAGAACTCCGATCACATTTGTGGCCTCCTCTGGAGTCACTCTGAGGATCCACATCCTTCCTGTGCTGAGGACTCAGAACTGGACACAGTACTCCATTCCTACAGTGGTTGGTGGCATTTCTGAAATGCCCCATGAGCAAGCAATCACCTTAATTGTCCTTTTGCTTTCTATTATTTGGAATTCCTATGTAACCATGCAACTGAGTGCAAGTTATACTCTCCTGCTCCTATGCTACTCATTTCCTTTGCAGCAGTGCCCCAATAATTTTTGCCTCTGGATGAAATCCTTTATTCATTCCTTTGAACCTGCTGCTTTTCAAAACAATTCTTACCAGCTTCTCATGCAACCAGTCTTGCTCATGTCTTCCTACATTAACATATCTGCACATGACCACAGACTTTTTGTAATGTGCTCCCACAAAAGAGCAAAGACAAACCATAGAATCATTTAGGTTGGAAAAGACTTTTAAGACGGAATCCAGCCGCAGACCTAACACAGGCACCAAATCTACCATTAAACTACATCCCCAAGCACCACGTCTTTTAAATACCCCCAGGGAGTTCAGGGACTCAACCACTTTCCAGGGTAGTATATTCCAATGCTTGAGAATGGATGTTAGGAAAGACTTTTTCATCAGAAGCAATGTAAACATCCCGTTGTGCAGCCTGAAGACATTTGCTCTCACTATAACACATACTGCTTCCGAGAAGAGACCAACACCCACCTCACTACAACCTTCCTTCAGGTAGCTCTAGATCTTATTTGGTCACACTCCAGCAGCTCAATGCTTTCCTTCTAGTAAGGGGCCCACAATTAAGCACAGGATTCCAAGAGCTGCCTTACAAATACCAAGTACAAGGACCATCACCTCTCTGATCCTGCCAGCCACACTTTTCTGATCCAAGTCACAATGCTCCTTGGCCACCTGGACAAACTGTTGGCTCATATTCAGCCAACTGCC
>WAAB01006632.1:220749-271846 GCA_013389865.1 Piaya cayana | reverse complement strand
CCATCTGGTGGGAAAATTAAAAATTTTATGGCGTTTTTGGCATATGAACTTGGTAATCAAATTGATGCTTTTCTCTTCAAATGTTACTGGAATATTTCAGACAAATGCAACTATCAGCCTTAGTGTATGTTGTCCATCTCCCCTGTGACTAGTACACTGCTTCTTTGGAGTTCAGAGAAAATACCTGCATAAGACTGGGGAAAGTTCATATATGACCTTTCCCAAAGACATTTATACTGTATTGTAGAAAAACAAGGAACTGTTTTACATACCTTATCACAAATGTTGATGTAAAACCCACAATACCTTCTCTTTAGGGCAGAATGTCATTGTCATCGTCCCAGGGGCCAATCTGCTTTTAAATTTTGAAGACCTGAAGAGGGCTTCTGATGTCATCTGTAAAGCCAAAGTGGTTGTCTGCCAGCTAGAAATAAACCCAGCTGTTTCTCTTGAAGCTCTGAAAATGGCACATGCCAGTGGAGGTAATTTAACATAAGCCGCTCTGTCTCCCTCATTTGTGTTGCATGAAAAGCATTCTTTATCTTGTTTTCTAAATAAAGATCCTGTAGTCTATTCTGGTTTCTCTTGTACTAGTTTTGCTTAGAAATGAAACAATAGCCAACAAAATTGTGCTACGCTAATTAAAACTACATTCACTTTTAAGATTTTGCTGTATTTACCTTGAATGTCATATCAACCCATACCCTTGTAATCTACCCGTATATGTCTGGTGCTGCCTTTCCTCCTATTTTCATGCTGTGACTAAATACAGTATAATGCTGTTAGGTCAGGAACTATGGACCTAACTCTGATATTACTCCAGAGCAGAATAGGCATAATGAATGCAAGTCAGTAAAGTTCCACACACTGTAAAGTAAATGAAATTACCTCAAAAACAGTCCCATGCCCTTGTTCTCCCAGCATAGCAGGTATGGCTGTGGTTTTCTGTATAGAAGTTAACATCCTTAAAAGTAAAAAGAAAATGCTTTTTCTTCTTAACCAAAACTCTTAGAGTGTGACGTGGCATGCTGCCATGGAATAGACAGTCACGGGCAGTAACATTATTAGCAAATTGTTACCGTGCTGTGCTTTCCAATGTAGGCCATTGTTCTTCCAGTGTGGCGTGTATGTAGGTAAAGTCTGACATGTTGCGTGAACAGGACGGGTTTTCACTACTGACATGATGCTTTTGTTGTTTAAGTGCCTGTAATGCTTTCAGTTACTCAAGCACATTTACCACTGTATTTGAACATTAAGGAAATAATGATGTAAGCAAGGCAACTATAAGAGATTAAAAATATGTTCTTGTCTATCCAGAAGATAAGACTGGGAGGGAACAGCTTATATAATGGTCAATCACGCAGCAGGTCAAGGGACAGAAATAGGATCAGAATTAACTGATTCCTTGTAGTTGGGCCCAGGTTTGCCCCAGTAGATTGTAGCACATTCGAATTGTTGACTTGTCAGTCTTCCTTCTGCACTGAGATCTGTTACGCACCTGTAAGCATGCACTAGTGAAGTTGTCAGATATAGCAGAGCCATATACATCGTGTCCATCTATCTTACGCTGATCTAAGCAGCTATGTTAGATGACAGGCTGAGAGAGTGTCTCTGGAACTGTGGTGGTAATAGTCATAAACTCTTACAGAGAACTGTGCATGGGGAAAAAATAATTTAAAAATTGAAAACTTTAGAAAACTGAGCAGGACCTGGTATGCTTAAAATATAGAGAGGGAAGGGAGGGGGAAAAGAGCTTACTATATTTTTTTATTATGTTTTATGAAAATTGATAAAATCATTCTTAACCATGTAGCTAATGGAATATTGTTAAGTTATGAGTCGATATCTTGTCTACTTGTAACTCTCTGCATAGTTTTGGTAAAGTTGCTTTATACTTTTGTCACCCTCATATGGCAAGGTGCCAGCTTGTGACAGAAGAAAAGATTTTTTTAAAGGCAATTAAAAAAAAATCTAAACCTGATACAAGGAACAGACATGCAAGCACTTAGCAGTTGTAGACAGCACAATGTCTTGAGATAAGATAGCAGTTAACTGTGGGCCAGCTATACTTCTGCACTGTCAGGCTGCTATCATTGTGCTGCTCCTGTATCAGGAAAGCTTTGCTTGCTTCTGCTTTAAAGCAATAGGCTACACATGTTCAAGTGTCATGTGCAGTCAAATCTATGTAAACAGCTGAGTTTGTAGCACTGTAAAAATCTATCCTTAGCCAACTGTAAATTGTTAATGCAATCTCTCTTCTTTTAGCCTGCAATACCCTCATGTATAATGCAGTACTGCATGTCAGAATGTATACTAGACTATTTTTGTTTAAAACAGATGCGTACCCAGATGCCTCAAACCTCTGTTTCAAGGGGGTTTTGCTTGTTTTTCTTCATGCTTTCTGAAAGAAATAAATGGTAAGATGGAGAAAGAGTGTGGATGTACAGCAAAAACCCTTTGGTTTTGTTCAGTGGTCATCACCTGGATCTCTAAGCTAGACAGGAACATTTATGTTCTGACGCCCTCTCATCATGGGATGGATTATTAACGATCCTGTGGCAATACTGGGAAGAAGGAAGAAAGGAAGGAAAGAGAGAGGGAGGGAAGCAGGAAAGGAAAGAGAAAGGACAGAGGGTTGTGAATAATTGTGTGAAGTGGGTGTAAATTGTAAGGGAAATCTGACTGGAAAATTCTAGAGGTTCAATGGCCACATGTTGTGAAGCTGCTGTTGCTTCCAATAGGGGGATCTCTTCATTGATGGACAAAATGTGATCTTATATCTAAGTCTATAAAGTAGTTTTCAAGCTTCTATAATAACAGATTCTATAAAAGATGGTTAACGATGTCCAGCCTATTAATATTGCAATGAAGAACGGAGATGTATCATAACCGGGGCTGGAAGCAGCCTCAGTTATCAAAGTTGCATGTCATTCTCAGGTAAAGGGTCTATTTCTTGCATGTTTCAGCTTTCTAATCTTGAGTTCCATTTTTTTGTAATAGCTGTATGTGTGTGGATAAATTCTTTGTAATATTCCTGCCAAAGCATAATGGCCGCAGAAACCAAGCAAAAGGAAATTGCCTCCCACCCTACTCCATTTTAGGGTATGAATACTGGCTACCTTAAAATTTACATAAGACTTGATAGCCAGGGAGGTTTTTTTACAGATAAGCCTTTATAGCAGTATGGATTTCTGCCTGATTTTTACTCTATTGTCTGCCTTTGGAAGATAACTCCCTTTCATATAGACTTAAGTTGTTAGATCTTCACAGCCAGCTGCCCCTGAGAGTCTGTCCGATTTGGGCAGCGTAACTTTCAGTGTAATTCCTGAAACTGGTTTTTGGCCCAGGAAGTGCAAGAGCAGGAGCTTGCTTGATTCGAATACTGAAAAGACAAGGCTGGAAGGGGATTCTAGGGAGAGAGAGTAGATTTCAGACAAAGGGGGTGTAGGAGGGATTTTCTTGGTTTTGGGGGTGGCAGATGAAGAAGGTGGGGAGAAACGGAAAGGGGAACAAAATCAGAACAGAGAACAGGATTTGCTGAGTAGAGTTTGGAATAGTTTGGAATGTGGAGTTTGTCAGGGAGTAGGCTGTGGGTACTGAAAGTGGGAAAAAGGACAAGTAGTATAAAGTGATACAATGTGATAGAAATGGAGTGGAAAAGGTTACTATTACATGCAAAGAGGCATAAAGAATGGAAACCAGTTGAGAAGAATGAATCTTGGCAAAGAGAGAGAAATAGTTTGGACAGAAAATAATTTGGTGTTCCTCAGGTGGACAAGCCATAGTCTTCTTCAGATCCTGAAAGAGAAACTTCGAGCTCCTCTATCTCCCTGCTGCTCAGTAAATATTAAATATGGGAGCAAACAAATAGTAATGTATTGTGCTCTGTTCATGATGAGTCTATATTACTTAAAACTCAAGCTGAAACACTTCTAGTGCCGCTCTTGGCCCGTGTGTATGCCAATGTGATACCCCATGACAGAGTTTGTTTTCCAGTAAGTTTTATTTGTTTGTTTTACCTAGAAAGTATACCATAAATATTTGTGTTTAAAAAGTCTTTATTAAGATTGCAATTCAGAAAACAGGAAGTGCAAGAGTTAAAGTTGCCTGTGAAACCTTAATTTGTCTCCTTTCTGCATATATATTACGCTGCAGTCTTTAATTATGTGATCACATGCTGTTTTTCAGTGGTATGTGATCATATAATTAAGGAGTTTATTATAATACATTCTGTATTGTAATAATATAAGGTAGCCAAATTAAG
Source organism: Piaya cayana (assembly GCA_013389865.1). Taxonomy (NCBI): domain Eukaryota; kingdom Metazoa; phylum Chordata; class Aves; order Cuculiformes; family Coccyzidae; genus Piaya; species Piaya cayana. Next base: position 267,582 of record WAAB01006632.1, on the reverse strand, counting down.
ATTTCATTGGAAATCCTAATCCTGACATTTTCTTACTTGTGAGTAAATGTCTTTGTTGCTTTTATACTCTTTAACAAGACAGGTAGAGGAGCATGATAAAGTTCTACAGTCAAAGTCTAAAACTTTCAGAGTGTTGCTCAAACAGATCAGCTCCTAAACTTCTTGGTACTCAGATTTCAGAAGTGTCTGTGCATATTACTCTTCTAGGGCATTAACTGGGATTCAGGTTGTCTGTATATTATGTGCCATAGCTTAGGACCTCAGTATGTTTTTAGGACTGAAAATTTAGGCATCCAAGTTGAAAGATTTGATCACTTATTATACAGAAAATTTCTAAAGTAAGATAGTGTGCTTTATATAAAAATGATGGCCTTGTGGTTAAGACACAGAAGTATTAATCATAAAATTGGCACAGTGAGAAACCATGTCTGTAGACTTCCTGCATCAGCTGTGAGTAAGTCACTTATACTGTCCTCATGACAAACCTTTTCTGCTGTTACATGGGGCCTTAGGCTACAGTTTAAAGGTAGGTTAACTAAGATATTCTACCACGTGTTAAGTTTAGGTCTAGCTCTGCCAGATAGCATATTAAAAATATACTGTGCCTTGTTAATGCTACGTTTTGTAATGTAGCAATTTGAACAAGTTAGGTAACACATTCAGAAGCATGTTTAATTCCTTGTCTGGACATGCCCTTCATTACTCCATACTCCTGTTTTTTCATGTACAGAATGCAGATAACAACACTGAAAAAATTCCGTAACTAAATCAGTTCTTGTAAAACTTACTAAAATTCTGGAAGAAGCACCATCAGTTAAACAAACTGCATTACTGTCTAAGACCCCCCCCCTTTATTAAATTTAATATTAATAATTTCTTGGGTTTTTTTCCTGTTACTCTTCTGTCATGCTCCCATCAAGACAGGTGCCTGCATATGAATTAGAAGGGAACTTCGATATAATAAACAAAATGTTTAGCAGTTCTAAACACAGAAAGCAAGAGCCATTTGTGTTGATAATAAACATTGGGGGCTGTGAATTAACCACAATGCTGTTTCAGGTGATGGTTTATGAATCCAGAACACTAGAGATTTAGACTTTTGTTTGTTTGTTTGTTTTTTCCCCAGTAAAGACTTTATTTAATCCAGCTCCAGCCCTTGCTGACCTAGATCCACAATTTTATACCCATTCTGATATCTTCTGCTGCAATGAAACTGAGGTAATGATCATTTGTCATATTAAAGTAGGAGTGCTAAGCAGTAAAATTCCAAAGGCATTCTGTTCTCAGAAATGCATCATATGAAACAGGAAAACTGAAGCATGCTCTTCTTACATAGTATTTTTGGAGGTGCCAAGTTTGATACCTGAAGTAACAAGCAGTATATTCTAGAATACCATTAGATTGCACTCAAAACTAAATAAAATGTTTGCAGCGAGAAAGCTGTGTCCAGCCTTCCTTAGGAGTAGACAAGTAAAACAAATCCATCTAAGGACACTTCTAAAATGTTATCACTGACTGGTGAGTATTAAAATAGTTCTTTGTCCTTGTTCTGTGATCCCTTGATATGATTAGCAGGAATGTGCTAGCGATAGTGTTTTAAACTCATTTGCCAGGAGATGATGCACAGATACTGCAGTTGATGGTGAGTAGTAACTTCGTATGACTCTTCCTGTCAGATCTGTTTTCAGTGAATCTGTTTCGCTGGCCCTTCAACTGTATGTTTCCCCCTCTTTTTTTCTTCCTTTCCCTCTTTTCTAATTCAAGTATGTTAGTTATTTCTCCCAAAGGAAATTATTTTTGTCACGAGAGACAAATTAAGCTTGTCTCATAAGGCCTTCATTTAAATTTCCTATCAGTTAGCATTATGCATGCTGTGTTCCTTCCCCTCACCCTCTCTTTATATAAACAGGAATGTGGGAGGAGCAGCCTAGTGGATAGAAGCCATGCCTTGATCACAGTGGAAGCTACCTCCCAACAAACATGATTTTTGCAACAAACATAATACTTTTGGGTGGAGAGGAGGGGGAATAGCTGAGGGAAAAGCATAGCCCTGCTTGTTTATAAGATTATTCTTTCTGATGACAATGACTGTTGGAGTAAGTTCTTTAAGACTCAATTACCCTCTTTTGAAATTTCTGTTAAAACTCATAACAAACCATATCAGAAGCTTTCAGCTTTTGGCATTTAAGAGTTGGTCTAACTAACTCTAATAGACATCTGAATTTTTTTTCTGGAATATTTCAGTATGTCTGCCAAGTTCAGATACTCTAGAACATTCAGGAGTTAGCAAAATAACAAGGTGAGAGATGCTACAGCTTCTCCTGTCTTTGGAAGGCAAAGTTTCCAGTGTAACTGGCAGTGATATCCTCTGTGACTCAAACATTGTCCAACAGCTATCAGAACTCAATTATATGTGATGAAGAGACTGCTAAGGCAAAGTATTTGTTCTTGTTCAGGGTACTTGCAGGACACCCCATATGGTGTTTTCTTCATGCTTTCAGAAGTCACTTATCCTGGACTGTGTCCCTGGATTGGCTGGACAGTGCAATGGTGCACATTTTAGGTTGAGAACACCTATACTCACCCACCAGTTTAGTAAATGTCATTTGTTGTTTGCTTTTTCATAATGTCACAACTTACTTTTTTTTTCCCTGGTGAAAACTTATTCCCCATATGTTAGAACAAAACTTTGCTTTTCATTACTTGTCTATTCCTGACTTTTTCTCATTGCTCTTTGCAACACACATGTTCAAGTTTTGCCCTTGTTATACTTCATTGCCAGAGGACAGTCTTGAAAGAGACATACTTTGAGAAGTTCAGCTTGCGGGAGCAAGGGTGTATTATTATTACCACCACACGGAGAACAGAAAATTAGTTTTATTTGGAGAACAAGAAATACAGGTGTATAATTATATTAGATCCCTGCTCACTCACCTATCTTTCCTGCAGAGCTGGGGGTACAGTTTGCATTCATTTCTGCTATTTTCTTTTAAAAAATAATTAGCATTGGAACATAGCTGGGAACAGTGTATTGTATGTACAGTCAGGCACAGAAATATGTTCCGTGCTGTTGAGGAGGCTTACCTCTCCTGAATTTATGGATATGGTAGACCTATGGAAGTTCCTGCCAGCCGTATCATGGAAGCACAGATCTAAGTGTGGGATTCCTACAGCATATTCTGAGAACAAGAATGACACATAAATACCTTTGTTTTTAACAGTAACCATTTCATCCTTCACAATGAGATCAATCACATTAGCTTGACTATTATAACCAATTATGTTTGTTTTCGTTCTCTCGGTGTGTCTGATTTATTATTGAGGTGATTTTTAGGAATAAATTGTTGCTACTGTTCCTTTCTTTTTACTGAGAAAACAGGAAAAATGAAATATTTGTTTTTCTTATGTCACAAGTTTGAAAGTTGTTTTTTTAGTAATTATTTTATATTCATATGCCATCTGTTTTCTCTTTTCCTTCACGACTTTCTTCAATTTCAGATCCCTGTAATGCATGCACTTAAGAAGTTTGATATGCAGATAAATGTTTACATACCCAAAGAAAGGTTACCAGTCAAATCTTTGTATGGCATTTAAAAGCAATAAGTTAATTCTGCAAATCTTAAAGATCTGTCTACTATTTTAAATTTCATCCATTCAACTATATCTGCATTTCTTTCATCTTCTTAAATCAGGAAATACCTAAGTGCTTTGATGATCCATTTTTTTTAATTATTTCCCTCAGTATCTACTAGTAGTTACAGTCAGAAAAGAGCAATTGGATAAGATAGACCTTTGTTCTGAGCCACTATGACCATTCTAATTTGATGGATTTTCTCTTATTTTTATTCTGTATGGACAAATTTATTGAATGTGCTGCTTACAACTGCCTTCCTGAGATGTTCTGTTCCAGCTCCATTGTTCTCCTACTTGGTATTTCTAAGTCTAATATAACTTCCTTCTAGTCCAAATCCTATTTATGTTCCAGTCTTACGCTTTTGGGGGGACCTTTTATTTTTTGTTTGGTGTTGTTAGGTGCTAGTGTATTTCTGCTTTGTCTTTACTAAGTCTTTAAAATAGTTACTAAAGCATGAGTTTAAAGATGAATTCTTTAGAGCTATCCAGTTCAGCTGCTTCTAAAACATTCTTTTTAACACAGATGCATATCCTTAGTCATGTTTAAACTTACAGTGATTTTTTTTTTTATTGCTTGGTTTAGCTTTCTTAGAAATTTAAATTTACATGTATTTATTACACAATTTTACCAAAATGTCCTTATCCTTCTTGTTCACCAAGGATTAACTTTAAAGGATAAAATCCTGTAGTTTGGGGATATTGTATGGAGAGTTTGTGTTGTTAAAGATGTGAAAAAGGGGTTAGTCCTTGTGATCAGTTGAATTATTAGTGAGTCAGAAGTTTCTGTTATTTAATGCCAATGAAGGTCAACAGTTTTGACCTCTGATGCCTTTGTCACAGAATAAAATTCTTAAAATGTCAGCTATAGTTCCAGGCTGCCATTGCATGTTGGGTCCCAAACATGTGACTATCAAATACAACATCACACTTTATACTCCATCATTCATTAGATGCTTTAGGATTTAATGAAATAGCATCCAGTATCTGGTCTAACAGCACAGCTTGTTCTTATGGATTTATGTGCTAGAGAGAAGCAAACAAAATTATACTATCAGTGAATTATCTACCATTGGTTTGTCTAGAAGGCTCTTCACAAGCTTTTCTTTTCACTCTTGCTTGTTGCAATAATATTTTTTTTTATGTCTGACATTACTTTCTTTTTATGTGGTTTATGAACAAAAAAAAACTCAGAACAAATCTTGCAAGGTTATCAGTTCTTTCTTTGCTTAGCCTGTAGTTCAGTTTTATCTTTTCCCAGAAAGATCAAGCTTGTTGAGACTGGTTTGTTAATTCCCAGATGCAGCACAGCCTAATCCCTGAGGTTTGTGCTGGAATGTGCTAGTTCTCCATTCCCTTAATTCTTCTAATGAAAAATAAATGTATCCAATGTCTCCTCAGTGAAAACCAATGGTTTTTCTTTTCAGTTATGTTTAAAAGTTGAAAAAGACACAGCCCTGTACGAGATGGGCTCTTTGGAATACTTGCCATTTTTTTTTCCCCCACTTATTTTTGCAATTCCTTGCTGCAGCATGGCTGTAGGCACAACCGCAATGTCAATATGTTTCATGTGTTGTTTTTCTTATTTAGTGTGTGCATGCAATTACATAGCCCTGCGGGTTAGGAACCAAAATATATTGCACATCAGCAATTTCGGTTTGGTCTTAAACATTTTGAAGAACAGCTGCTTCTCCACTCAAAGAATACTGAGGAATCCTTCAGGAGAAAGAAATCTCCTCACAGTTTATAGCAAATTATTTAGTTTGTCAAGCTATTTTAAATGCAAAACTGATAACTGTTTTCTCCCCAATGGAAAATGGACATCAGATTTCTGATCTAAGTAAGAAAGGCCTAGCAAAGATTTAATTAATTGCTAGCAGAATACTTTTGGACTTCAGTGTAGAAACCAGTGCAACTAATTATAAATTAATTGCTAATTCCAGGAAATAAAGTTGCAAGATGTATAAAAATAACACAGATAAATAGATTCTACCCTATTTTAGCTACTGTTTCCTTTTAAGTGTTATTGTATATTACTAGAGTCTAGGTCATTTTTGGAAGAAATATTAGTAATGGAAATTCTTGTTAGTATGTCCAAAATCAAGGCCCAGTAGTGATTTTTACGACATTCAGAGAATATAAAGTTTATAAAACTACATCTGGAGTCTTGGATTAGGAGATTTAAGATACTGCTTATTTATAAAGACAGACTAATACTGAGGATGGTCTTTAGAAGAAATAACTGATATCTGTAGTAGTCAAAACATAAATAGGTCCTTTAGAATTAAAATATTTCAGAACATGTCTTGAATTTGCCTTTTCAGTTTTATATAATAGAAAGCTAGTATTGCTGCTCTGTTATGTAGACTTCATCATCAATTCATGATATACTCTAATTCCAACTTTGTTCTAACCCATATTTTATCAGTTGCTGGAAAACTATTAAATTTCCCATATTTAGTCTAAAATGAAAGATGTTACTTTTGGGAGGGAATAGCTTCAAGCCAATTAATTTCAATCAGTTTTTAATTATTCTAGCACGATAAGTATTTCTGCGTGTATGTATGTAAGAATTTTATAATTTGAAACAACTGGAACTAGCTTGGCTTGTGGCCTGAGCTTGCAATTGCTTATACACCAAATCTGTCTCACTACTACTTTGGGATTGTTCACATGTGTTAGAATTAATGAGATTGAGTTCTTCTTCTGTCATTCTCAAAGAAATCTCCTAAGGTGCAAGCCAAGTTTGTAGCCAACTGGCTTTCTGTGTTTAAATATTTAAAATAAAAAATATTTTAAATTATCATGTGTCATTTTAGATGGATTAGCCTTAAAGCTGGCACAGTTTCCCCTGTTATTATTTATTATTTCTGTTTCAACAGTACCTGGCAACATTTGCAAAGTTGTTATTGTGCTAGGTGCACAAAAAGAATCCGCATGATGGACTGCTCCCCAAAGAATTAAAGCTTCTTGTTATTTCACTAGTTTATATTTGCTGAGGATCATAGGGTCATAGAAGTTGGGAACAGACCTCTGGAGGTCTCTTCCAACACTCTGGCAAAGCATGGCCAGTTTAGGTCAGATTGCTCACAGCTTTGTCCAGTCACGTTTTAAATCTCTGAGGCTGGCGATTTCATGACCCCTGGGCACCTCTTCCAATGCTTCATCACTCTTGTGATGAAAAAGCTTGTCCTAATACTGGAATTTCCCATGTTCCAGCTTATGCCTGTTGCCTCTAGCCTTATCCCTGTGTTCCTTCAAGAAAAGTCTGGCTTCATCTTCTCTGTACCCACACATTAAATTGCTGTGGACAGCATTTGGATTTCCCCTTAGCCTTGTGTTCTTAAGGCTGAACAAACCTGCTACTCCCATCCTTTTCATGTATGTCCTATTCTTTGCACCCCTGATTGTCTTGGTGACCTTTCACTAGATTTGTTGTAGTATGTTAGCGTCTTAATTTCTGCCAGGGATACCAAAACTAGATACCATGCTGCAGTTTTGGTCTTGCAAAGCAGAGGATGCAGAACATCTCCCTGAAAGCATCTGTGTAAGCCGTAGGCCACCCCAAATGGACCATAGGTGGGAACAGTTGACAAAGGTTCACATCAGAGTTTCATCCTCACTTTTAGCCAATGTTGTTGAAAGAAGTTACTAGGTTTGGGTTGGCTTTTGGGGGTGGTGTGAGATTAGTGGTGGCATTAATTTTAACACAGATCTGCTTTGTAGTCCTGTATTTCTTTCTTTCTTTTGTAGTCCTGTAGTATTTCTTCTTTTGTAGTCCTGTAGTATTTCTTTCCTGGCCATATCAATGGCTTTGCTGGCACAAGACAATTGGCCATGAGGACAGGAGTGGAAGGGGAAAAAAAACAGGAACATTTTTTTCTGTAACAGCGTTGCTTTGTGTCAGCTTACTGGGACTAGACTCCACAGTCAAAAGAGATATGGAGAGTTAACAAAGATTAGTGAAGATTATGGCCAAGAACATTTAGATCAGTTAAATTAAAAGCTTCAGTTGAATTTCTCTTCCACTTTTGTAAACAAAATTAAGAATTTTCTGTGTAGATTAATTATATAATATCCATCATTGGTTTATTCTGACAGCAGTTTTGTGGAATGTCCTCTTGCTTTAATAGGTCCATTTAACTGAGGAGTTTTATGAGACTAGCTGCAAAAAAATAAAATTCTTAATTTGATGCTCTTTTGTACAGTACTATGGCAAATGTCCATATTGGGCTTTTGGTATTGTTATTTAATTTTTTCTTTACATAACCATTAGTTATTTCCTTCAATTGTACCACAGTTTGTTTTTTAAATAAGATTCTACTGAACGGAGGAACTAAAAAACTCACCACAGTAATTAACATCAGTTGACATTTACCACAATCTCTAATTATTGGCACATAATCTGTCTGGCTTCTGCTGCTTTTATGGTTCTTCCAGCTTGTTCCAGTGTTTTTGAGATTTACCATCCTGCTGTAGATGACTATAGATGAAGATCTACTTTTACACAGGCTCTGTCTGTTCAAAATAATTTTGTATATTTGTATAAGCAGTGTAAAGAAGAAATATTTCTGCAAAACTTTTCACGTATCAGTCCCAGAACAATTCTTTCACTACCCAAGCTGAAAAGTGCTGTTGACTTGACACGGCAATCACAACATTAATGCCAGGCATACTGTTTGTGTGTTTCATTAGGAAGAATATTGTACTTAAGCACTACATTAACTGTGCTCATGAGTTTACAGAAGTGTGTAAATACCAGGTAAATAAACCCAAATTCTAATTTCTGTTTCTCTACCAAAACCAAATCCACTTTTGTCCTGGAGACTTTGCAACACAGGAAGAATGTTTGGAGTTACTGCCCCCTATGAAGTATTTTGGAAATCCAGGTAGTCAGTTCCATTCAGTGATTTTTGTTAATACATATTTATTCATCATCTGAATACAGAAATGCATAGTTCCTGTTCCAGAGAGCTTACAATTCATGATGAGACACAGACTCTTTAGAAACTTGAATATTAGAATAGTATACATATTTTTTAATACTAATTATTTGTCCTTAGTTTCTCCAAAGCCATTGTTGTTGTATCGACTCCTTGCAAGACCTGCAATAAGATACATTCAAAAGCTTGTGTGATATTTTTGGAAACACATTTTCTTGTTTGAAAATACTTTTAAAGCCTTTTAAAAACTGAAATAAGTTTAATTTGCTTAAATAGTTTATACTGCAAGAGAAGTTTGAACAGCGTGGTAACCATGCCAAAGAGAAAACTGGGTAGGTTTAGTTGCCTTCTCATAGTTTAAAGCTTACTCTATTCTTGTCTGGGATCAGTGTGGTTACAAAATGTAGTTTTAAATTGCCTGTGCATGTTAACCACACCTTGCCCTTGCAGCGCGTAAGTTTACCCACTGAGGCCTGCCACACCTGATTCTGCTTTGTAGCAATCAAATCAATAATCCTTGAAATCATTTGGGGGACTGTAGAACTTGGTCCTGTAAGGTCGAAAATTAAAACCAGTAAGTACTCTGCTAATGACACTATAAAGTCTAGGGAATGTGTTGGCATAATCTGGCCCTTCAGAGCCTAAGGGTGCCTTCTTTCTCCTGGGTCAGGATGAAACAGAGGAAATGACAGTGGCGAGCAGCAGGGCTGACTCACAGCTGGGGGTGGTTTACTTTGGGATGGCTGTAGTAGTTCCTGTCCCCAGCTGTCTGACTTACCTCTCTTTACTGCTGGCATGGCCTGTGCTTCGAAGAGCAGTTGTTTAATCACTGTAGTTTACAGTCTGGCGTATTAAGAAGTATGTGAACTGAATTCAAGTTTCAGTAATGCAGAGGAAGGTAATTTGAAATATTTCCTCAACTCTTTCCCACCAAATTAAGCTTCCCATCTAACAGAGGTCAGGAAGTGTAGCCAGTGAATAGGTTCCAAAAGTAAGTTTTCCACCAAAAGTAAGCCCTAAAAACGTGGATGCTATGTCCAGTTACTAGGCAGCTATCTGAAAATACTTCAGATTGCATTTTTCAGGATCCAGCAGCAGACTTGTAGTGCAAGATACGGTAGGACTTTCCTGCTGTCAGACAAGCAGGACAAGATTTAGTAAGGACAGCAAAAAATATAATATGACTGCTTACAATTAAAGTTATATTGTATTGTGCAGCAGCAGTGCCTGCTAGACATTTCAGATAAAACACACTGTGTTTTCTCTTTCCTTTCTTCCTTTTTCTTTCTCATTCTCTTCCCTGACAAAAGAAAAAGTACGTGATATTTGACAATGCTGTGCCATCAAGAAAATGTATGAAGTGGTGAAAAGGATGCTTGATTCTGGAGTCTTCATTGCAGAGTTTTGGGAAATTTTGCTCCTTGTTGGGTGGAACCAGAAGAGATTACATTTAAGAACCAAATGGGAGAAGTTGACTTAAGGTCACCATCTGTTAGAAGAAGAGTTTATCTGTGTTTGTACAAAGCCAACACAAGAGAGTCTCAGTCGTGACAGAGACCTATGGACATGGCCATAACACAAATATAGTAATCTTGTAACGGGCATTTAACCAAAGAGGGCTTCAGATAAATTTTAGGTATTTTTATCTAAAAATACATACTAAAGGAAGCAGAGTGGTCAAAGTTGAGCAATTATATTTTTTCCTTGGAGAGATTTTCCCATGTGATTTCTCTTTAACTGAACACAGAAAATTAAAAAAATATTTTTTAAAGTTACTTACTTTTAGTGATAAATATCCCCCAATAAGTGACTGAGTTGCCATGTAGCTTTTTTTCATGAGACCACAAAATGCTGCTGCCAAGGCCGTGTCTATTTCACAGGTGAAGAAACTGAGGCATGTGAGGGAAATGTGATTTTACTAAGAGTTTTTGCCAGGCAAGTCACAAAAGCTGGAACAGAACACATGCCTCCTGTGTTTCTGCCTAGGCTGCTCTCCATTAGTCTGCTGTGCCTGAAGTACACACTGATATCAAATGGGGAGCAAGACATAGCTGAATATCAGCGTAGGAAGTGGTTTCATGATCATCCTATAGTAGACATTTAAAAAAGATGTTAAATATTGTTTTCATATACAACTGTTGTCCAAAAATGAATGCTGTCAGCTTATGATTTTCATTTGTGTGGGTTATTTTCCAGGCAGAAATTTTAACGGGCATCCCAGTTGGCAACCTTGAAGATGCTGGAAAGGTGGGACACATGCTGTTAGAAAGAGGGTGTAAGCTCGTAGTTGTTACTCTTGGAGCAGAAGGCTGTATGATGATATCAGTAGAAGAACCCATTCCAAAGCACGTTCCTGCTGGGAAGGTCAGGGCTGTGGACACTACGGTACGTTTTTGTGGTTTAACTGTCTTGCTTTGGAAAAGACTACTTAAGCACTAAGGGAAAGCAGTGAGTAATCAGCCAAATCTTTAGGCACTAGCACAAAGGCTAATTTATGATGTGAAATTGATCTCTTTCTTCCAACTTCTCATATATTGAATGTCAGTTCATTTGAGTTTTATAGTCTGAATTATAGATGTGCTAGAATTATTACACATAGTGATAGTATCTTCATGTTCCTCCTTTACTGAAGTTAGTACCTGTCTCTGACTGTAATGTGTGATGCCAGTGGCTTGAGCTGCAGTCCTGTTTTTAAAACTTTGCACAGTCATATCATTAATCTTATCCAGAATTCAAATGCTGTGGGGGAAAAAGAGATACTTCTGCCCTCACAGGCTAAAACTGAATGTTCGGCTCTTCTGACATGAGCATGAATTGCTTACCAAATCCAACATGAGCTGCATCAAAGACATACTTTCTACAGAATATACTGGGAAAAAAAAGGAAAAAGCTCTTGCTGCTTCATGATGATTATTTTATGGTGATAGGTAAGGGATACTTGGTCAGAGGCATTTCAGTCTTTGCCATGAGAGTATGTTTTTTACTTCCTACTTGAAATTAAATGGAGAAAGCACACTCTTAATAGACAGCTAAATACAATGCCCCCAGCAAAAAAATGAAAACAGGGCAGGCAATAGTTAAGATAGCATTGCTATGAAAACCTTACCACATTGCACATATGGGGCTATTTTTTGTTCCTAGTATTATCTGACATAAATCCAAAATAATTCCAGTGGAGTTACTGAGAGCAGAGCAGGTCACATCGTATGTACTAACTATACATTTAAGTGCCTGTTATAATAACGTCATATTACATATGTTCTGTCACAATAGTTCATTAAAATCCTGGAGGTTTTACCATCTGGTGCATTCCGTATCTGAATTGCATTAATAATAACTAGTTCTGTAGCATGTTTTTTATCTGTGGACCTCATACTGCTTCACAAAGAAGGAAGGCAACTGCTTAAAAGATGAGGAAACAGAAGCATGGGGGACTAAAATTACCTAGTTAAGTAGCGTGTAGTGGCAGAGCCAGGAGTAAAGTCACTACTTCTAAAGCAGAAGATCACTCACAGATTTGAATCGTGATGTGCTGATACAGTGGAAGGCTTTGTCTCATTGTTTAATCCTTTTCAATTTCACTCTGAAATGGAGGTACTTTGGCTTTGTTTTCCTTTTACTCCTTTGCTATTTAGAAGCTTGACCTGAAGTTAATGCTGATTTTGGAATGTCCTAACGTTCTGGTTAAGGGAGGCATCACTGTACTGTACTATCCTGTGCATAAGGTACTTTTTAGGGGTTTATAGATGCCTATCTATGTCTGCCTGCTTGTAGCTCAGAATTAGAAGTGCCAAGGGAGTGAAAGGCAGAGCTCCTAAAGCTGCCAGAAGCAGGATTTATTAGCTTGGGAGCAGCACCTGGAGAACCTAGCAGTACAGTTTCTTGCTCTCACTTGGTAAATCCACTATGTCTGTCAAGCTTAGTGTTACAGTTTTTCTCTGAATCACACAGAAGACATGAAGAAGAAACATGTGTGATCAACTTTTTCAAAAGATGCAGAAAATTGCTGCTGGATCAGCTATTGTTTGATACCTTAAGGTATTTGCTGGTCTTGGAATAAATCAACAATACTGAAACCACACACTGTGGCTGAAAAGTGCTTTTTATCTTGCCTAACAGTTCAGAGTTTCATGACTGAACTAATTTAATGCTTGTTCTCTTTTTTTTTTTAAATAAAAGCAGTTTGAGTTTACTGAATCCTTGCCCTGCCTCCTTGTGGACAACAGGTTATTGGCTTTCACATAGCAGAGGCTTTTCACAGTTAATTTTGTTAATCTACTTAAATACCAGTGGGTTGTTCTCAGTAAAACAGCTGTGCTTGGTTTACTCTTGCAGACTGAATGAAAAAATATACATTGGCCTTCCATTATAAAAGACTTACAGTGCTTAGACTGATTATCACTTTGCTTGAAAGCAAGTGGTTTTCAAGCAACCCTTCCAAACACTAAGCAAAACAATGTCATCCTCAACTAACCTGACTAGCTCTATTACTAAAATAAGTACTAAGCATTCTAGTAGGACATGCTATTCTCTTCAGAGGCACGTCTGCAGTGAATCCTTCCTCAGAGGAATAAGCGCAAGCTGTAGGGTGGCTTAGCAAGCAGGCGTCTATGCACAGAGTATTCAGAGCTATTCATGTGAGTGCTCTTAGCATGCCAGTTAATACTAAACAGAAGTTGCTGCCTTGAAATACCCTGACTCCAGCATCTTGAGGGACCAGGCAGTAATTTTTTAAGCTGCCATAATCCAGTCACATCTAGTTATGCACATGTACCCATATTGACATTGTTTGGGTCAGAATCATAGAATCATAGAATCACAGAACAACCAGGTTGGAAGAGACCCACCGGATCATTGAGTCCAACTGTTCCTATCAAACACTAAACCATGCCCCTCAGCACCTTGTCCACCCGTGCCTTAAACACCTCCAGGGAAGGTGAATCAATCACCTCCCTGGGCTTGTTCTAATGCCCATGAAGGTAAAGTTACTGCTAGACAAAGGGTTAAATGATATATATATGTAATCATAGGATTTGAAAAAGTTTTCAAAGCTGTTATAAAAACAGTCTCTATTAAAAGAGAGTTTGCCATTTGGGAGATATACATATTAGATACAAAATGAGCTTCAAAGGCTTCTCAGACTGCACAAATTTTCTGATAGCTGCTGCCACTGCCCAGAGTCCTCTCTGCAGTGGCACAGCTTCAGCACTGCCTCCTGGGCATTTCTGTCGTCCACAGAATTATGGAAATTTTTGACAATAAAATACTTGGGTAGGTGCAGACATAAAGATTAAGAATTTGTATTCCTCATCCCAGGCAGTGTGCTACCCATGCCTCATGTTCATAGGCTCATCAAAGAGACTGAGAGTTGAGGGACTGTAGAGCCTGGGTTTTCCTCCTAGCCCTTGAGATAGTTAATCTGAGAGTTTATTGGCAGAAAACTGAGAAAAGCTGGCTCTATGTCCTGCTCTGTGGTGGAAATCTTGTAAGACTGAAAATCTGGCTTTTTTCACTCACACTAAATTAATACTATAAATGGGGGGGGGGAAAGGGCTGGTTTAAATTTTTTTTTAGCACTAATTATCTTAATGTGGGCTTTACTAATGTATGAGATGCTTCCCATGACTGTTAGCAGAGCTCTCCATACACAGTCCAAAACATGTAGAGCACAAATAGTCGTTTAGAAGGAAGTTTTGCAAGACATGGTATTGTAAAGCTGAAACATCTGTTTCTCCTGTTATAGCTCAATAGTGCAACAAAGTTTTGTTAAGAAAATAATTAATTTTTCCCTTCATTTTACTAGTTTGTGCTAGCTATTTTCTATGTGCAACTTTTGAATAAAAATAAAAATAAGTAAATTATTGAAAGATAATCCTAAAATTTTCTGTATGAAAGAAATATATTGTTAAGTCCAGTAGCCATATTGATATGTATTTGAAGCAGATGATGTTGGTAAGAGGTATTTGACACACACAAAAATACTAATATGTAGATGATATAAGAAAAGTTTAGATTATAATATATTTTCATTGCATTAAATGGCTGGGTTTGGATCTACTTGACTACATGAAGTTAAATATATGCATTTACTTTATTTTTGGAAGAAGCTATTCCCTCTTTAGGTGAAACTAGCACATGAAAAGAGCTGTGAAGGATAATTATATAATTCCATGTATGTGACACTTCTTCAGTTGGTAGCAGAAGGTTTCACAAACCATTCACAAATTTGATAAGCATTTCATAGAAAACAATAATATCATATACACACATTTTGCAGTTGTGTGTCTGTATGTGCTGAAGCAGAAGCACAGCTGAGGTGGAACACAGCAGCTGCTTGCGAACACAGCTGCGGGACATGACCGAACACCATCAGGTCAAAATTGTACTTGAGGTGAAGTGGATGATCTGTGTGATGAACCACATGATGATCCTGGATCGTGGCATCTGCTGCTGCAGTAGCCCTGACATGCTGTTCTGGCAGAGGCGTACACGATCTGATGACAGGAAAGGCCACAATGTTGTCCATATTGGAGAATGAAGCTTTGCTCTTTTTGCTCCTTCACCCCTGCTCTCCCCCTCTGCTTCTGACAATCATGTGAAGTGTAATTTACAGCACTATTTACATCTATTTACATTTACTAATTATATTCCATTGAAACTGCCAAGGAAAATTTGTCAGAAGAATGTAATTACTCAAAGCTGGAATTTTGCCAGCAGTGAGATTAGTTCCCTTCCATTTTGCAAAAAAGCGCTATGGGATCTTACAGAGCAAAGCACTTCAGGTGGCAGCTGGAGACCAAGTCAGCTCTTGAGGTGCTGCCAGAGACCTGCCTAGGGTTTGGTATGTGCAGGTGGGCTTTGTGGAAGCAGTCGAGCTGTCTGGAGCTCCAGGTTACTCAGGAAATGGGCTTAGAGAATTGTCCATGCCAGGCCTTGTCTCACGGTCCAGTGGTTGGTGGCTACAGCAGGCTGGAACATGTCTGCTGGTTCTATGGCTGCACCTTGGGACTTGGAGCTTTGCCTTTTACTGTAGTTGAACTTGCAGCTGAAGGTCCTGCTTTGGAGCTGTGCTTTGAATCAGAGGGTTGGCACAGGCAGAATCTCTCTTGTTTTGGGGCATTAGTGGAAAATGGGAGCTGCCCTGCTGCCACTTCCCCATTTCCAGGTTGCAGCATGGAGATCACTTTTTTTGGGGGAAGTACTTAGAGCTCGTTTTTGTGACCCCTAGTTTTCTCCAGAGCCCAGTTTGAATCAAGACGCTGAATAGCATCCATACCTGCTTGTGCTAGTTAGGGTGACTTTCTAATTTCCACCCCATCTGATCTTTTAAATATGTAGTACAGTTATTCTGCTTAAGGTCTCTCCATCAGCTTCTACTTGACCTCTCGGTTTACACATGCCAATGTTGTGTGTACAAAAGTCCTACATTAGCACACTCACAATCAGATCACGAGTCTGCATACCTGGCTTAGGCAGGAATGTATTCTCTATAAATGCAAATGGAAACTCTTAGGCACACAATATTTAGATGAAAACTTGGAAAAAAATTTCACTGTGGTTCCCCTAGTAATCACAGCAAGTCCATGGTTTTCCTTTTAAAACTCATGGAGAACCTAGGAGTGTTTAACTTTACAATATTTCTAAGCATAACTGTTAAATTTCCTATACCATTTCTTGCACTACCAGCATTTTCCCTGTCTGACTGTGCTATTTGGATATGAAGAGTGCACAGCCTGCTGAGGAAAGCTAAGGAGATCACAGGTTGAGGCATCATGCATGTAAACAGGAAACTCATTTATGAGACACGATAAAACAAAAAATTTAATCTACGCAGCTATGCCCAAAATCTCACACAAGTGTATGATTTATTCTTTATAGTTCTTCTCTGTACGCCATTCTCAGAGACAGATGATATTTGTCATAATCAGAAATGTTACCATTGTTTTTTCATGTCAGTTCTGCAAAGTGAAGGCTCACTGCTACAATATGAGTTTGTCATCATATGTTTTGTGTTCACATCTTATTACGTTTCCCTCTGATTTCTTATTACACTGTATTAGATCTAGCTCTTTTACTGTGGAAAAGAATTTAACAGGCTGTCCTTAAGCAGTAGAATGCTCACTGAGCAGCTTTGTATTGAGCTCTGAAGATGTTACATGATCTTTATTTTAATAAAGCCTCAAATAAGTGTATAGCTGTATAATTTTAGATATATCAGAGTATTCAGGCCTGTGGAGTAACTGTGGTCTACAGAAGGCAGTGCGGTTTAGCAATTTGAACAAAGGACTGAATAAGAGTCGCAGAGCTCTGCAAAAGACTTGCCGTAAATCCTTGGGAGAGTTGCTTGTCTCCTTTGTATCCCAGATTATCTATCCTTAAATTGGAACTGCTATTAATGCATCACGTATAAACCATGAGAAGTCTGTTAGAGATCAGAACAGAACCTGGGAGGCCTTTTTCCCAGGCTTGACTCATTGAAGTTCTTCTGCTTGAAGTTGAGAGGTCTTGTCTGTAAAAATATGGTTTACACTAAAATTCTGTGACTTAGCTGTATCTTCTGGTTTAGAGGAAGCCTGAGCCAGAGGAGTGAAGTGGACACTGAAATAAAGCCTTAGAATATAAATAAATCCAAAACAGTCCTCCTAATAACAGCAATTCTTTGTCTCCTGACTTTGTGGCCTAACGTCTGAGGCTCAAGGGGATATAAATACAACACTCTGTGCAATGACTAATTACTCAAAATTCTGTGCATCAGCAGAAGTGGGACTTGTGGTTGACTCTAATATTATCAAATGCCTTTGCTATTTAATAATCTTGTAGCCGTACATTATTTAGCATGCCATTTGCACAAAGAACAGTGATTTTATTTCAGCTATCTCTCAACAAAGTAAAAATGCAGCTGGTAGTAAATGAAGCATTTGGCAGACAATGTGTCTGATGTACAGTTCTCTAACTTGCTAAGAAGAGAAAAATGTTGTTGAGTGTTTAACCTTCTCTTGCCCAAGTATGCAGCAAGAAGGAATAAAGTGACCACAAAGGGCAAGGTCTTCTTTTTTCTTCTTTTTCTTTATTCTTTATTCTTTTTCTTTTTTTTCCCCCCTTTCTTCTTTCTCCTTTATTCTTTTTTCTTTAATTTCTCATCTTCACTTTCTTTTTCAAGGAAAGTGGAAAAGTTACTACCAGGCAAACAACTTATCTGTTTCTGGGGTTTATTCACACACCAACACAGAATAATTGTACCCAAAGCTCCTATTAACATCCCACAAAACAACAGCATAATAGCTTCCTTTCATTAACATGCCACCAAAATAGGTTAATAAATAATTTTAGTTCCAGTCATAGCCCACTTTCTGACTTAGCCTTCTGCATTCCCACTTTTACAAATATGGAATCCATTGAATTTTGGAACAGAGAAACCATGAGGAATAAGTTAATCTGACAGACACTCCAATCAGCAATCCACACTGTAAATCTATTTAAAGCTGCATCTATTATGTTCTGAAGTTCAGCTGAACTGTGAAAGGGCACATGACTGAAATCACTGCATGTGAGTTGACTCACAGTTAAGCATAAATGGGGATTGCTTGGCTCATTGCAGGTTTCTGCTTCTGATTCAGGCCTTTCAAAGAAACTTCAGTCTTTGAAGGCTTGGTCAGTGCCCTAAGGGTGTTCAGGTATCCAGTGACAAGAGGAATTGCAAGAGTCGCATTCCTCTGCATTGGCAGTCAAATGATAAAAGGTGGATGTGTCCTCTTTTCCCTTTGAAAGCAGAAAGCTATATTATCCCTGTTTTACAGATACGAAAAATGGAACAAACATGTTAGTGATTAGGCGCTCTGATGCACTAGCTAAACATGTCCTGCTCCAAGTTACATAAGGAGCTGGGGTAACTTGGAGCCAAAAGCGAAGCACAGGCATGTAGTGTCCCATGCTGCTCTCTTAACTTCTAGACAACATTGTCATGGAAGGAAACACTGTTTATCTGCCTAGTAACTCTCTATTTTAATCTGTAAGAACAAACAATGTAAACAAAATGAGCAAACAGAAGCAGGCTTGTACAGAACAATTTGCAGCCTTGTTTTCCAGTGGAAGATTCCACAGACCACCCAGGCTTTACTCTAGTCCTTCTCTTAACCACGGAGCATCTAATTAAATCCCTCTCCATTCCTGACTCTAAGTCGAAGTGAGCTTACAGTCCTGTATGGTTTCTTTCCAGATGGAAATGCATAATTTAACAGAGATACAGCTGACAGGGAGAAGTGGGCCCAAAGCAGTACTAGCATTTGCCATGAATTGCATTGAATTCCAAGGGGGTACTTAATGAAGAATGAAAAGAATAAAAACAGCATTTAGTTTTCTACACTCCTCCTAAGGTGGTAGAGTGCCAGGCAACAAAAAACTCATAGTGAAACTGAATTACTGTCTCAGTTACTTTAGTGATACCAAGACTTGTTTGGGTTTGCTACACACTATCTGTAAGTAACAGGACATGACATTTTGTCCCATTGTGTTCAAGAGCTTTGTTCTGTATACACATACACATATATGTAAAGTTGCTAAGCACCTTACAGTATTTATTACTTCAGTACTCACAACATGAGGTGAAGTACTGTTCTGTAGATGGGGAACAAAAGCACACAGAGACTGGCTTGTCAACAGCAAGTGAATCTGCTTCCCTTGATGAAACCATAACTTTTTCTATATGTGTCTCTTCAAAAAGAATGAGGAGTGGAGGAAAATTTTTGTCAGAATATCAGCTGTCTCATTTTTAGAACTGGATATCAGTGTAGATGTCCACGTAAATGAGAAAGTGCATTGCAGTGCAGAGTTGCTTTGCATTGGGTGCTTCTTGAGGAAGCTGTAAGGGATTTGTGGAAACGTGCTTTGAGGAGAGGTGCTTTGGCTTCTATACCATCACAGTGAGAAATGTTTTAGTTTGGAAGTTAGTGCACTTGGGTGGTCTGGACAGAAAAAGCAAAGTGGCAGCATTTGTGCACCATTTCAGATGCTTTGTTTGGGGGCCAGAACACGTGAAGGATACAGCATGCAACATCTGGGCCTGGGATTACATACTGATAAGGTCTAGGGAAGCTGAGTTAAAAATATCTTGAAGCTATCTTTGTGTCACCTCACTTCAGGGATGATTTAGTAAATGAAACAATGGCACAATTTATACAGGTTGAGAGCAGAGTAGGACATAACCCTTTTATTGCTTCTCTAGGGCTAACCAGGGCTTGGAACTCAAGTCAAAATTATCACAGCAGAAAATTCTGCATCCCTTTTCTTGATTTGCTGTCTTCCCCTCGTGCTTATGATGGAGCCAGCACAGGGTCTCCACCAAGAGGATGTTCAGTTCTGGTATGTAGGTCACCCTGTGCTTGAAGCAGATATTGGGTCACCAGTGCATGCACACAAAGCAGCATCAGTTATAATGGTGCATAGCACTCTGGGATTTCTGGGTTGCACAAAAGATGGAGAGGAAGGAAGACCAACTGTGTACAGCCATCCTTTCTAATTAAATTCCTGCAGTTAAAAATAGCTACTGGAAGCTGGCACTTGTGGCATATCCAAAGCATCACCTTCCCAAGTATCTTTTTCTGGCCTGAACCATAGGAAGTTGAAAATATGATCCACTGTGTAATAGTGCAGCATATTCTTGGCCAAACTCCTCCTCATTTTGTTACCTATTGCATTTAGTTTACAAATGTCATATGCCTCCTTTTCTTCTTTAAAGCTAGTCTCTGCAGAACCAGGTATCTTGACTATTGTGAAACATAACCTGCTCTTCTCTGTTCATTCCTATTAGTTCTGGCTATGGTGAGAGAGAAGGCAAACCTGGATCTGGAGCCCCTTGCCTGTTTAGTTACCCAGAAATGCCAGTTGTAGTAATGTTGATATTGAACCAAGACCTGATTTCTCCTAACAGAGTTTTTGTTCCCGAGTAATTTTGGACACTACAGAAACCAGAAAGATTTGCATTGTATTGGTGATATTGCATAATTAGGTTTTCAAAAGAACAGAGAAATGAGAATAGTGGGGAAATCAGGCTTCTTGCTTTTGCAAATTCTAACCACAGGAAACACCAGAAGTTTTATTTCTTGTAAAGAATAAAAGAGTTAAGCTTTAGTAGCCTCTCTCCCATGGACAGATCTTAATTTGCAGCTTCAGCTAGAGAAATGGAAGGAAGCTAAAACCTTAAGTTTCAGTGATTGATGGCAGTCACCTATAGGAATGCCTTTAACAACCAACTTTCAGTTGAGTGTGACTGTGTCAGGGTTTTGATTTGTGTCTGTGTGTGTAGAGACAGACATACAGATATAAACCAAATTATTCTAGAACAACTCAGCTGTAGAAAAGCAGATTCCCAAATTCTGGCAGCATTGTTTGTCGGCTGCCCAAATGGCTGTAAGGAGTATGGGTTTTATCTATTTCAAAGCACAAATAGAAATACAGGGCAAAGGTAAGGAAATTCTCTGGAAGTTTGTCCTTCATTATTTATTGACGTCTGTGATTTTGCAGGAAGTATGTTAATTAGAAAGATTCATTTTACAGGGAATCCTGCAGAGAACAAAATTCTAGAGCAGAACAGCAGTTCTAGCTTGTAGGTCCCATCTTGCTGAACTCAGAGAGAGGAGCTACAACTGGAGTATTCATCAAAAAGATTAGACAAACTCAGTGGGAAAAAGAATGCAGGGAGTTGGCAAGAGGACAACGCTAGAGTGAACTCAGACAAAAAACCTCCTGAAGTTTGGTGGTTTTTTTCCCCTCCAGGATATGTACTTCAGAGGTAGGCGGGAGCAGTGGCCAGCCAACAAAGGCTAGATACTGTGGTTTTGAAAGAGGCATTCGAGCATATGGAGCTTTCGTGCAAGAAAATAATGGTTTTTTGATCAATTCCAGGCGAGATGGCAGTTGTGTCATTCTGAGTGCATCTCATCAGATTAGATGGGATCACTAAGAGTCTTCTGGCATTTTCAGTCTAAGAGGAAAAAAACCACATGTGGCTAGTGAAATTGTCCAGCAAGATTTCCCCCTTCTGACTTGGCTGTTAGATTATGGGGTCCTGAAACCACATCAGCCCCTGATATGATATTGGGTGGCAGAGTCGGTGACAATTTGGCCAGTCCTCTCCTGGCTGGGGAGCTCATTGTCTGAAAGAGAAACCCACTGCCAGTATTTGCAGTGTACTATCAGATAATGTATTCTAGGCAGGGCTTCGGCTCTAGTTCTATTTGTTCATTAAATGAAATTTGTGAACTAATACATAAGTGTAAGCTTTGTTAGGAAGAAAGTACAAGTTGTCATGAGTGTGACATGAATAATGAAGGGACCAAAGTACTTCTCAAAGAAGTGAGATAAGTGAAACTTTTGATTAGGAAAGTTGCTGTGTGTTGTTTGTTGAGGCCTGATAAACCAGTTTGAGAAGTACAAATCAGCCTTCTGAGGAGCTGCTATATTTAGTGCTGAGCTTCAACCAAGACTGATTCCATGCAAATTTAAACTTTGGGAAAGGTAAATACAGCTCCTATAGAGTGTTCAACTGAAGGTACACTTATTTCTGCTAGCAGTGGTGTCTGCATGCTTCCCTGTTGTTGACACATCTTGGTATAGATGCTGTTCCTTGCAAGAGAGCCAGTGGAGAGTTTTCTATTGATCTGAAGTGTAATGAGTTTTCCAGTACAGTGTTCTTTATGTCATAAGATTTCTGTCTACACTCCAGAAAAACAAACAAGTGTGGAGAGTTTCCTCTGATGTTTTTGAGTTTCTCTGTGAGGTATGAACTTTCAGATCACGTGAAAGGAGGTCACAGATCATAGCTCAAGTGTGAAAGCAGGGAAGAAGTGGGTACCAAGGCAAAAGTTAACTGAAGCTTAAACCAAAAATTTGTGTAGAAGTGTGTCCTAAACTGAAATATTCCTTGACAAACTATCACTTGCTCTGGAATCAGAGTAATGGTGAATTGTTTGGTTGACAGGAATTTCACAGGTTCAGCAACATGGATCTCTTGTTTTCAGAATGACATGTGGGGTTCCTGGTTCAGTGCTCCTACTCCATTGTGTAAGAAAGCAATAAATTCATCACCTTTCATTAATGGTATCTGGAGTTGAAAGGAGTTTATATGAGCATCATCACACTGAATTGTTTTGGTGATTCAGCAAACAGAGTACTCCCTGTGGATGAATACTTTGTTGGCTGTCTATAACACAATAACTTTCTTCCCCAGTGCTGAGTGGCATACTGGAATATTATTATCTGGCAAAACAAAGCTGCCCTGTGCTCCCTCACAGATTTTGTCAGTGTGCACTAAGAGAAAGCCATTACCTCACAGAAACCTTGTAGTATTTTTCCTATAAACAGCAAAGTGGTAACATTTCTGTTCTGATCCTGACTGAGAGTCTAGCAGAGCTGCGGGTAACTTGTGGAGATCCCCTCAGAAATTTTCAATATTTCAATTCTGGGGCTCTCAAGCTGTGCCTAATTTTCAAAGGACAGATAGGTGACTCCCTGTAAAGTCCAGGCAAGATCAGGAGCTCTGGATTCAGCCCACAGGTGTCTAAAAGTGAGTGCTTCTAACATTATTGATCTTAAACTGGGCTCATTTCCCATCGTGTGAAATAAAAGCACCATTACCTGCCCTCAAAACAGATGCTGTACAGGGGCTTTGAAATGTAAAGCAGGACTGTGCGATACTGCCAGATCTCTGGACACTTTCAGCTGTGTCTTTTAGATGACATTCGAATTAAAAACTGCACAGTTGTGAACATTGTATGTTTTCTTTCCAACATTCACTACTAACCAGATAACTTTTCAGGGGGGTTCATTCAACTGTAATGCTCATCACTCATCTTTTTAGAAACAGTGAATAACTTAATGTAGTAGGATGTTTCAGAAAGGAAAGAAAACATATGCAGGAGGCCATGTATCAAGATTAATCTCTCAAGAATGCAGGGGTTTAACAGTCAGGCTGATTAATCACTCCTAATGAACCATCAGGAAATCTATCAGGAAGCGGGTACAAATTCCTGGTGGCTGATGCGAAGCATTGTGTGGTGTGCTTTGGTTTAGATGTTTCCCAACTAATAGTCTACAATGGGTGTAGTTACCTCTAAGAACTTAAGACACGTGAAGAACCAGATGACATGCTGCCCTTGTTCAGCTTGAGTAAGAGAGCAAGAAATTTTCCCCATGCTTGGCTATGCAAGCACAATGCAACATAAGAGCAAGAAAGTCAGGGATTTCTCCTTCCCGCAGCTTCCCAGAACAGAGTCTGGAAGAAATACAGAAAGGAAGCATGATCATTCCCTCATTCCTCTGGTCTGAGCAGACAGGATACAGGGGAAAGAGTGGAACAGGCATCTCCCTTTGTGAATGAGGAGCCAAAGTATTAGGACTTGGATACGCTGTTGAGTTAATGAATTGCCTGGTGTTGACCAAGGGTGAGGTTTCACAGTTGGCTTAAACTGATCCAAGATCATGCTACTGCTGAAAGGAGGGTTTCTGACCTCTTTCTCCTTGGCATTGGACAAGCTATCATGTGGTAATACAGCAGCTTGCTGATCTGGGTGGAAACTACTGTTTCTTGGTCTGTGTTGACTAGCTTAGGCCTCAAGCAGATAAGAGAACAGATCTGTCGCACTGCTTGGCTGCACAAGTGCTAGATCTGAGGAAGGGGAGGGCGTGGGAACATAAGACAAGGATAAAAACATGAGTGGGGACTGAGCCTTTCAGCAGTAACATAACCAATGATTGGCTTACGCTTATTATGAAACTGCAGTCTGAATCACTGGAATTAAGACTGCACTGTCAACCTACAGGGAATGCAAATTAAAACGTGTTAGCTTACACCTCCTGCTGTTCTTAAACAGTGGCTGAATACAGCCGTTCTGCACATCGGTGGGAGAAAGCAGCGATGGTGGGGCAGCAGCATAACCATTCCCAGTGACTTGGTTTGGAGCGTGCAGACCACAACAGATGCGTCAGTGGGTGTTTAGGGAAGGCAGAGGGGAAGAAGAAATAAACAGACAAGCACTGCAACCATGGATCCTCCCTATATGTTTCCCTTTGGCTTAGGGTAAAGTTCTAGCTTGTCTGTGTGACAAGATTGCAGAAACACTCAGTTACCAGAGCAGACATTAAGCACAGTAATGCCGTGGTGCAGCCTGTGGATCCAAACCCTAAAGGTCTGGGGCACGTGGAGCTTCTCCTAATAATTCTTTATCTTCAACCCAAGGAGCTTTGCAGTGCTCTCTAGTCTGCTCCTAAAGCCTAACTTAGAACTAAAAAGGCAAACCTTGCAGTTTGTTTCAAGTTAATTTGTTCTTTACTGTGAAATTTGGTAGTTCCACATTAAGGACTTTTTATCATTTTGTTCTAGCTCAAAACTCCATGCATAGATACAGATACAGGAATAACTACGTTAGTGGAAAATCCCTTTGTAATTTTCAACTATTTCAGGTTTAAGGGGTTTGTGACCAAAAGTCTGCTCCTGTAAGCACACCCATGCAGAGCCCCAGAAGTATCTGTAGGGTGCCCTACAAAGATAGCAATCCGTCCACACAGCATCAGTAACCCCAGACACCATGGAAGGAGTCACTCTTGTTAGGCCTTGACCTTAGGAAATAGCTTGAAGACAGCCAAATTAGTTCAATTTCAGGAGAGTTTCAAGATAGTAGAGTTAGTTTAATTTATGGAATGTGTTAATTGAAAATGCCAAAATACCTCTCCAATGAAACATGAGGAAAAATGAGAGGGAGGAAATATTAACCCCCACTCCCAAAATAAACTTTTGAAATAGTATTGCACAGGCAAATCAATTCAAAAGTAAAAAAAAAAAAAAAAACAGCCAGTAACATTTTCAGAAACAAACCATTCTCCATCCTATAGAGGAAAAACATGGGCTTTTTCAGGGAGGAAATCATAAAAATAAAGATAAAAAAAAGAAAAAAAGCTGTGTAACTGATTCAACCATTATTACCAAGGGATATTTTACTCCCTGAGCATTTCAGCTGACATTATCTCTGAGCTGAGACATAGATCCTCTTGGCACAACAGTGTCTGAATATATTCCAAAAGCTGGAAATATGTCTCCAGTTCCACTAGTAACCTTTCATCAAAGCACAGCCCAGGGATTCTTGTACGGAGACACAGGCTTTTCCCACTTATGAGGAACGGCTAGCGAGTGTCTTCACTGACAGATATTTTTGTGTTACATAGGGCTAATTTGTAGTTCGGGTACAGCGTAGGCAGGGGTACAGCAAGGAATGTTGAACAGATGTGACACACAGCGATAACATCCTTAGCACAATCCAGTATCACATGGTTATGGAATGCTATAAATACAGCCGGCATTCTCCAGGGCCCAATTCCTTCAACAGAGGTGGGCATCTCTGCCATTGCCATGCCACTGCACTAAATCAGTGTATTCCTCAGGCTTTGTTCATTTGTGCGCTGCTGTGAATGCTCTTAGCAGACTCTAAGCATCATTGCAAGCAATATCATTGCTTCTGCAGTTTTTAACAGCTTTTGGATTGAAGTTTTGTTTTATTCACTAAATGAAGAATTTATCTTTACAGGCAACTCTTGTACTGCTATACAACGCACCATTCCCTTTAGGACCTGGTAACATGCTCTTACAATATACTTAATGGAAGGAATCATTGTAATACACAGAGCACATACGGAATGAGACTTCTTGGAAATCAACTGAAGAAAGTTTTCTGAGGTTCAGTAACAACATCAGGTTTCAGGAGGCAGAGCCCACTCCTCTTCTCACTTGTTTGCCATTACTCTTGCCCAAGACTACAGGCTGGGAGGGTGAAGGCTGAGCAAGAGGTTGCCGTGGCACAAGGCAGAGCGACTGTTGTGACACAGTGAACTGTAACTTTTGGCCTCTTGGCCTCAAACTTGTTGTTTAACAAGTCATCTCATTGTATAAGCAAAATGCATCCTATTATTCTACGCATGACTGATTGAAAAATGCTCTACTTGCTGGAAAGACTGTTGAACAATATAGTTTCCACTTACAAAGCACCTTCCATAAAAAGCTTGTCAGGGCAGCATCAAATAAAAATAGTTACACTAAAGTTGTGAACCAGCTTCTGACAAATCAGGACTAACAAAAGCTAAGGTATAAATAGAAATGCTTTGTGGGTTTTCTCTGCTCTAGAGGCACAGAATCTCAATCTGTGCTGGACGGTAACAAACAAAAATGCCCTTTTCCAGACGAACACAAAAACAAGGACCTTCCAGACCAGTGGCACAGAATATAAATAGGTTTTCAAAATTGCTTTCAAACCATAAAACTTAGTGAAAACCATAACATTTGCACTTTAGAACCAGCCACACCATATCAGACAATTTTTTTTATTCAATTCTTTATTTTATTTTATACCAAATAGCATCTCCTGCTTTAGAGAATGGTTAAGCATTTTTTATAATTATGGAATGAATTGTCTCCAGGCACTCAAGGATATGAGGGTTATCTTGAAGTCTGCAATGTATTAGGATTCCTGGAAGACAAATGCTGAAGAATGTACAATATTACGTATTCTGTGTTTGTATTTTGTCAGTGGGCAGAATAAATGCATCTTACTGGTCACTTCCAAGATTCATTGGTTTTGAAAAATAGCTTATATTATTTTTCCTTATAGCAGGTTTAGAAACAGTCAGTGTAAAGGTAATGTAAAAGTTAATATTTGTTAATCCAGAGTTTGGATAATCTTGATTTTACTCCGAGCCTGTTCCTTCTTCTGCTCCATGCTGACCTTTTCTGAATCTACCAAACCCAGTGTACTTTAATCTACAATACCAAAGAGGGAAGGTCTGTTTCTGTAAGCCAAAAATAATTCTTATGGCAGCTAATCTTGAAGCTGAATCAGTTCTGCTATTGCTCTTTAAGTCATGTTTGACCAGTTATGTCTGCAGACACCAGAAGCAAAGCTGAACACAGTATCTACATAATCAGTCTGATACATGCCACTGTTTTCAGCATACTAGCTCCTGTATTGAAACCACCACACACACAAAATGTTTACTTCACAGCCACTGATTCTGTGATACCCTTGGGGTCTGTAGTAGCTGAGCTTTAGAGATAGTGACTGCTTTAGTCTATGTGTGGAAAGTAAGGATTTCAGCAAGAGTTTACTGGCATCAAATCCTTCTGTATATTCTCCAATCACCCCATAATCTTTTCCAAAAAGATAGCTAGGGGGCCTTTTCTCATTCTGCATGGAAGTCTGCTGTTCGCAGCCTTTTCCATCTTTGTAGTTATTTAACACAATTTAGCATCACTGAGAGGGAGGTCAACAGCCATCTCACAACCTCGGAACATCACCCGCAAGTGGAGCAGCACAGTAACATTGAAGAGTAAATTTCCATTCATCTCACCATCATCCAAACTGAGACCTGGGCGATACGGGATTAGTCATTTTTCGCTCTAATAGCAAACAATGCAGCAATTTTTTGGGGTGATGTTAAAAAAAAAATAGGATCAAACAGACCAGGATGCTGCTCCATGCTGCTGCTGGATAATACTTTATGCTATTTGCCACCTAATATTCTGAGTATTCCTCCTTAAAGTAATATTTGGCTACTTCCACTGCCCAGTGATCACTGTATGAGAAATATTTGATAGAAAAATGACAAGTTCTTCCTGTTAGAGCTACAGCATAACAGCTGAAATTCTACTTCTGGCTGTAATGGCAGCACCAAAATAGCTTTAATAATTAATCATGCACCGATTAGATTAAACTCCAAGATGGGCTGGAGATTTCTGTATTACGCATCAGACAAAAGGCACTGGCAATGCTTAACTAGCAGTCACCGGCTCCTGCTCCACCTGCCATTGTGGGAGCACTTTGGGAACCAGAAGGGAGACAAAGGCCTAACAGAAACCGATAAAATCCTTTTCCAGCCCCAGGTCCCTGGTGTGCTCAGAAATACAGGACTGTTGAAACAGGTGCTGCTACAGCTGCATGTTAGGGTATGACTTCGCTTATTAACATGTTCTCTGCCAGGTGACACTCTCCATCATACCCCACTGTGAAGGCGATGGAAGACAGCATCCAAATTTCAGGCTAAGCGAGAGTTAAGCTGGGAGTTTCCTGACTGGGAACACCAATGCAAACAGCTGCTGTGGAAGGGCTGGGCAAGGAGAGACAAGGCATGGTCTGGGCGCCCATATCCTGCCCTCACCCCCTTTAGGGTTTCCTTGCAATTGCCACGCTGCTCTGCCCTTTCAGCTGCTTGTTACCAACAGATCTCTGTGGAGATGGTGGGGTTTGTTGCTGGAATGATATATGCTGCTTATTTTATGGTAAGTAAGGGAAAGTTTCACAGAGAATCACTAGATCGCAAAGCTGCAAAATTACTTCCTACCCTTAACTTCCAGTTAGAAATTTTGCTCAGCTATTGTTATCTTTTTCCAGGCCCTTTCTCTTGTCCTATGACTCGAGGCCTATTTCTTACAACTACAAAAGCAAAAGCCCTCAGGGAGACAGTTCATATGTTGGTTCTTGAATTGAATAAGGTATTACCAGTGTGTCTGTCCAGTGTAATGCTTTTGCTGGGATAAAAGTATGATCTTAAAAGAGGGCTTTAGACTCAGTCTTAGAGTAGCAACAAGAATTTTTATCAGTCTGGCCTTAAAAATCAAGCCAGTTTTAGGGAGGAGGGGGAAGGGGCACTGTGGAATGAAATAAGCAAATTAAGTTTAAAGTGATTAATCTTGCCAGTTGTTGGGGATGCTACACAGCACTGAACATCGCAAAAGGGTAGTTATTGTTAAAAAGCACTCAGGAGGCAAACAGTTATCTTTCCCCACCGATCAGTGCAGAACTAGTGGTTTTGGACTAGAGGCTGAGCGAGCTGAGGCATCGCCAGTGTCTGTGCTGGAAAGGTGTATTCCCAGTTTACTGAGGGCTTGTGCAGCATAGGCAGAGCATCAGGCAGCTCCTGTGGGGGATACATCCTGAGGACAGGTAGCTCTAGAGATTCATGGTTGCCAGAACTTCAGGTGAATGTCACCATCTTCTTCCCCCTTGGTCACGCTCAGCCCAGGTGGCAAAATTTGACTAGGAATGAGAGCAGTTTAAGGGATAAGACCCAGCACAGACCTTTGTTAGTCCTTTTTAATGAACAACAGCTAAGTTCTGGGGACATCAAAATGTATCATTCTGCAACTAGGAATTTACAGAAACCAAAAGCCACATGGCTTTTTTTTTTTCCCCTTTTCTCTGTCCCTTCTACCACTGCCCTTTATGAAAAACAGAAGTTAAATAAGAGAAAAAGAGTTTTAATGAAACATTCAGGTTGAGAAATCAAAATCAGCCACTCAAACAACAGGAAGTTTCAAAAGCAGTGTTTATAACAGCATGTTGCTAAATTGAGGCACACTTGCCTTTCTTTAAGTTTGAGCCATTTTATAGTGTGTACCTTGATTTGGCAGCTGGGCACAAAAGCAGTATCATGGCATTAGTTTAACACAACAGAACTCCCTGTGCAGAGAAAAGTGAATTGAACTCAATCCATGAACAATTTCCTGACTCCTGCAGCCAGCAGTGCAACTTTTGTCGTTCCAGTAAACATATCTGAATTGATTCTCTGTGCAAGTATGCTTAAACTTGTTTGTTATTTTATTCTAGGGAGCTGGAGACAGTTTTGTGGGAGCACTGGCCTTCTACCTGGCTTACTATCCCAAGTTACCCATGGAGGAAATGATCAGGAAGTCTAACTGCATCGCATCAGTGAGCGTCCAGGCATCAGGGACACAATCTTCATATCCTTACAGGAAGGACTTGCCTCAGGACCTTTTCTAATTGGCATTGTCTAGCTCAACATACTGATTTTATCTTGTCCCAGACAGCATTATTCTCCTGCCTGCACAAAGGTTCTCCTCTGCTGACTGGAAAGACCAGGAAAGTCTCTTTGCTTCTTATTTGAGGAATCCTGTTAGTTCCTGTTCAACAACAGTAAGATGGAGGGGAGGGGGGTGTCTTTCAAACACAGCACAGCAGGTCTTTCTGGCCCTACACATCACCACTGGGCTGGTGGCCATCCCACACAACGCGCTATATTGAACTAACTCAGAAGTTTACAGCAAAACGACTAGAGGGTTTTAGGCTCCTGATAATGTTTTTACTTCATTTTATCTAAACTTCTGATGTGCGATGACAATGGGTGAATCAGTGTCAACTTTGAAACTGCAACTTCAGTCCTCAGCTGCAGGCACCAGGGCCAGCATTTAGCTTGTAAGAAAGCACCATATATCCGTATTCCCACATGCCTCGGATGCAGCTGTGGCACTGTGCCCTACAGTTCTGCTGAACTATGGAAGATCTCTCAAACTGGAAAGAGGACAAGAGTGCTACTGAAGTAGACTTTAAAAAAACCCAAAATGTTTCTAGCTTTATCGCTCTAAACATAGCTGAGCTAATTAAAGAAAAACTTCGAAAACCATTGAGCAACTATTTCGGCTATCTACTTTCTTCATGCTTGACAAAAATCGGGGAAAAATCCATCATACTTGCCTGACTGAAAATAATATAGCCCTTTCAGCCATGGTCACAGCTTATCAGAAAAGCTCATCTTATTTCACTAGGTTCCACTGCTTTTTCCTTTTCTAGGAAGGAGCTGGCGCAACACTACCCCTCCAAGGAATGACACCAACTCGTGGTCACTACTGTTGAATCTGTGGCTGGTAGGTTAGAAAAACTAGCAATCCTACCATTGAATTCCTGCTGTGGAAAATGTTAATTTTTATTGCCTTATAAAACAATAGTTCCTTTGAAGATTACAGCCTCTTTCACAATGGAAAACACAGACAATGGGATTTGCTATTTAATTTTTTTTAATTGAGTACTGTAAAAATAACTCAAAAGATAAATAAATGTTACTGTGATGATCTATGTCCAGACATTAAGAATTTTCTCTCTCTACATTGTTTTACTCACAATGGCCTTCAAATCACAGGAGACGGTGATCCCAGTTCATTTCCTCTCTTTTCAGCCCATGTTGCTGGATTTCTGAATCAGAGTTCACCCCGTCCTCCCCCTAAACCATCCTCTCCTTGTGCATAAATCAAGCCCAGTCATTGTTCAGATAGAGCGGATTTTTCTCTTCTCTGTGAAGAGGACACGTTGTTTTGCTATAGGGGAAAAAAAGAATCTGTTAAGAAGCCTGAAGTGTTAAGATGCAATTCAACGAGCCTACATCCCTTTCTCCTGGCTGCCTTCACTGCTTAAATGAGCGTGGAGCAACCAACTGGCACAGTGCTGCTGTTAACCAACTCCTGAAGGAGTTTAGTAGCACTTTCACTTTACTACATGTAATTTTTAGTTCCTAAGAGGTCTATTTTACCTCTGTGAAATATGTAGCAGGGTTCAAGTAGATAAAAACATTCAACAGTTGTTCTGTGTGACTATTCTGAGTCACAGCTGCTTGATGTAGGGAAAAAAAGTAGTTCTCGCTGCTTTCTACTGCTCTTCAGCTTCAGAACCCAGACAACTAGAGATGATGAGATGGATCTAGTCGGTCTCACAGACTGACTGAAAACTTTACTACATGCTCTTTGGGTCTCTCAGTGAGGCATAAACTGACTGCCTCCAGCATCTGATGCAGATGTTAGTCAAGTCAATTCACCCACAGGTTAAGCAGAGTCCATGCATTACTAAAAAAAGAAAATAAATCAAACTAAAGCTTTACAATGCTGTTTGAAGAGCATCGCTGTTCCCATTGAACTTCTTTTTATGAATTCCTTTGAAAGCTATGCAAGAGAAATCCACACCATAACAAAGTCACTTCTTCCACATAGAAGTTTCGCTTTAAGAAATAGTGCAACTTAGTAACACATTCTGTTGCTACAGTTAGGAGGTAGTGAAACTTGGGCACTACTGCCACTACATCACCAAAAACCTTCTTTCTGTGGAGGTCCCGTGTTTGGAAAAGTACAAAACATAAGGTGAAAATACATGCCAAGTGAAAATGCTTCCTAACATATTCCTGATGTGAGTTCGTATCTAGACTCAAATTTACCTCCCTTCACACATGCAGCACTTTCTCACTCAATTTCTCACTTGTGTTCTACTACAGGCTACAAAGATCAGAGCTTTTTTCTTAATTACTTCCAATTTTGTACTTCAGAAATCTACTATGCATTCTGCAACAGAAGCGCTACTTAGCTTGAGCTCTCCACTCTTTTCACATTTCCTACAAGTTGTGAAGCTTCCAGAGGATCACTTTGGAGCAGAATTTTAAAATTTTCTTACTGAAGAAAATAATCCCAGTGATCTACAATTCCCCTTCTGTAAGGAATTCAGGACAGCCACAATCTCTGTCAGCATGAGTGCTTTGCTAAGAGCATACTGTTTCTCTAGTAGCTTCTCTCACCTGCTGCAAAGCTCCTGTACTGTCAGATCTGAGCCTGAGAAGATTAGTCATATTACAATAACATAAGAAAATATAAGTTTGAGCTCCATAGCTACCACATGCTGGCCATGCACTATGTTACTTAGAGCTGCCTAATACATTTCTTTATTCTATAGATAATAACAAGCCTTTCTTGCATTAACTTCCCTATGCTATTTCTAGGACTGTCTGGTTTAAACTCTACATTTCCCCAAATTAAGCTTTTTAATGTTACCTATACATGGATTACTCCCTCAGAAACTTAAGCTCTTAGTAACCTTTCAAATAAGCTTGGTAAGCAAAAGGCATCTTGGCAAATCCTCTAAAACTCCAACAAATCAGATTCTTAAACTGAGAAAATCTGCAAGGACCAGATGAGCAAAAAAGAACCCACAAACTGTCATCTGGAGAGTGGTATCATTTGTGAGGGAGAAAGAACTTGTGTTTATTTCTTTAAAAGAAAAAGTCCATTTTGTAAGGGATGGTTAAAATTTATTGTCTGGAGGACCTATGGCAGTTTAACAGAACATTTCTATTGATGCATATTTTGTAGCTGCTTGTTGGAGGTACCACAGTCTATCAAACCACACAAAGAAACAGAATGAAAGAACTCCTGTGTCACTTTGCTTTGCCACTGACATGTGGCATGGCTGTCATCAAAGACTCTGATGTGTCAGGCAAGTCACTACTTTGTTTCAGTGCCACAATCTGTAAAATGAGGGTAACATTTACTTCCCACTGGAATGTCATGACGAACAGCAACTGCACAGTCATCTGGGTATGAAACACGTTATGACATATTCTGCTTAGATTGGAAAAGTCCCATTATATCCCAATCTTTTGCCCTACACAGGCAGAGAAGCTTATACAAAGCAGATTGTCTTCCCCAAGCTCTTACCAATGGGATCATATCTCAGCAGGACCAGTTTTTCCTGCAGCCGGAGCCTCCTGATGTTGAAACAGTAGCCCGTCTCAGCTGCACTTTTCATCCTCACCAGGATGTATCTACAGTCACAAGGAATATCTCTGTGTCAATGCACAGGGGCACTGTCAAAGGGCCAAGCTTTCAGCAGAAACAAATAGGCACAATCACTCTCATATAAGATACTTCATTTCAATTTCACCAATGTTCTGGATGGGAGTTTCCATTCCATATACTAAACTTACCACACAGACAAAAAGCTCACTATAAACCACTAATTCCAGCATCAAGTTTAACCAAGTAACTCCTAAACAGAATATAAGCGCAGAGAGAAGCAGCTCCTCCACAAAACAGTGACAGGGAAGGAAGAAAAACAAGAAAGGAGGACAAAAAACCCAAACCCCAACATACAACAGAACTGCTATGTCTTAAAAGATAATTGGCAACAGAGGAAGGATTATAGTACTTAAAGATGACTGGACTGTAGATAACACTTTATCTCAGACTATCACTTCCACCTGCAGAGAGGAACCTAAACAGATAGGATGGAACAAGAGGCATGCAAAAGGAGAAGCAGGGCCCCTTGGCATCCTCCATGCTAGAGAGACAGTGCTTGACATTAAGCCAGTCAAGGGAAGGGCTCTTGGTTTGCAAGGTGGACTGGCAACAACTGTGCTGGGAGCAGGGAAAGCCAGGAGACTGGGAAAGTTGCCACCATGCCTCTACCACGGAAGCATTCAGAGATCTGCACAACAGATCTTCTGAGGTTTCCAAAGAAAGGTCAAACCCACCTGTAAAATAAATTTTTCTCTCCCATTACAACAAAGAGATGGATAAATTTCTGCACATGGACACTAAATTAATTCTCCTGTATTCTCCTGCTTCTAATACAAATGGTCTGTTAAAATTAACCTTGGAGACCAACAGACCTCACATGTGCAGCTCTGACCTCCTCTCTTACTTCCTTAAGCTCTCCCTTTTCAGTTTTGCAATGTAAATTACTGCTCAGTTGAAAGTAAAGAGGAAAACACTGGATTCCTGCAGACCAACTGACCAAGCATAGGCTAGGGATAATCCCAAATTATTGTCCTCTCCTGTACGCTACTGTTATGATGTGTAGCACTGGTAACCACACAGACTCCCTTCTCCTACACCTCACCCGCTTCCTCAAAGGCTCTGTGCAGTTTCCCCTTTCTGAGGGAATCAGCGTTATCAGTATGACCAGGCCTTGAAATCCTGATGAACCACACAGCTGAGGCCAAGCCCCTTCTAAACAATACACCTTGTTCAGAAAACTTGCTGCCCTGTGAAGAAACATAAATAGGAGCAGAGGCAGAAAAGAGCACTGGAAAGCTATAAGGACACAGGAAGAAAACCCAGAGGGAGCACAGAAAGCAATATAAGGAGATAACATATTCCTGAAGAACATGTGGCACTTTTCAAGGAAAGGAGGGGGGGCACAACAAGAAATCCTTACATTAAAACATTATTAACACCATTTTTTAAAGTTACTTTTTCACCTTGTAGAAATGTCCTGCTTTACTGTGTGTGTTTCTGCACATAACAGTAGCACACTGAGATGGCAAACTCCTCTCTTCCCTGTCAGGCATAGTTGGGAAGTGCTTAATTTCAAATCCTGACAATGGGGCAGAAATCTTCTAGCAGAAGAATTTCTTCAAACCTGGCAAGTGATTGGCACTGGCTCTGCTGGGGGGTGATTATTTAAAAAAAAAAATCAGAAAATGTGCCAAAGGCCATAGTTCCCAAGATTATGCAGTACCACATATAATACACTTGCATGGAATGCAGCTTCTGAGAATCAGAAGACAGGAATGTATTCACACAGATGTATCAGTTTAGCCTCTTGGATTTGTCTAGCCAATTTTCTTACAAATAGCATTTTGGATGCAAATAATTCTCTCCACATGCTCTTGTCTCCTTGCATCCACATTGTAAGTGGATATGCTGAAAGTAGCTATTCCTTCTTTTCCAGTGCTTAAAACACATCAGCTTTCTTTGCAGGTTGAATGACTGCAGCTAATTTTCTTCCAGAGCTCACTACCATCTCTCTCGAACTGGCCTACAGAACAAATCGAGATGACCAGAGCACTGACTATGCCCCATCCACTCCTCATGTATAAATAAGTGAATGTGCTAAAACTGGGAAGCACTCTGCATCACGCCTACAAAACCAGGTTCACAGCACCTACCCAAAGCTCACAAACAACACTAAGATCCACACTGTACCCTTCTCTCCTCTGCTAAAAACTTGCATTACCTAGTGCCTCTCTTTAATGATAAAGCACAGAGGAATACTTCCCCTGCCCAGGGCACTTTGGACATTACAGCTCAGCTCAATGCACCAGCCCAATGGACAAAACCTGCTTTTGCTGCAATTTTAGAACCAAGTGGGGGTTTCACAGCATTCTGTACTTACCTGTGAAAAGACATGCATGCAGAAGGACAATAGAGGACGCAGCTAGACTCAAGGACTGCAGTTTTCTGAGCTATATTAATCTAGAGAAGCCTAATATTTGTAAAGTCCCTTGAAGATACTGGTTGGTAGCAGAAATCAAACTGGTAACAAAACAATCACTTACTTAGATTTGCTCTTGGCCACTGTTTTTTTGCAGCATGAAGAAAAGAAAGAAAGAAGAAACGGTTACTATTTTGTCTTATTTCCTTTATACACAATATATAACAACGATTTTCCACGTGCTCTCACATGCTTGCTCTTTCTTCCATCATACCGCCTTTACAAGTGTCTGTGCAAACACAGTGCCTAACAGAACAGACTGCACTTGTTGCAGCCTCCAGATGTTTTCAATATGAAGCTTCAGTATGAATTGGATACGAATCCACCAAATGAATACACAGTTAAGGCAGGTATGAACTAACACTGCTGGTGAGAACCACAGTCCTACTCTCTCCCACATGCTCACACCCACCTCAGCTCTCGTTCCT
Organism: Piaya cayana; assembly: GCA_013389865.1. Taxonomy (NCBI): domain Eukaryota; kingdom Metazoa; phylum Chordata; class Aves; order Cuculiformes; family Coccyzidae; genus Piaya; species Piaya cayana. Next base: position 230,721 of record WAAB01006632.1, on the reverse strand, counting down.
GCCAACATAATGGTTTGCGTCGCCATAGGGTGAAACACACAAGGGAGCTGTTCTTGGATGAGACCATCCTTCTCATAAGCCTGGGTTTAGGCCCTCTGACCTAACCTACCACATACCAGGAAACAAGCAGGATTATTTTCTTCTGTCAGCTCAGTGAATTTAAAGTAATTATAAATCTCTAGCATGAAAAAAACCAAAAATGAAAGAAAACACTCTAAAATCTCAAAACACAGCTCATCTGTGTCCAGTCCATGCACAACTCTCACAGGCCACCAGATGCGCCAGGCCAGCCTTCTCTTGCACATCTCCTTCACCCACCCCAAGCTCACTGAGATACCACAAAGGCCACATTTCTTCCCTCATGCCCTCTTCTCCACCACTTGATAAAAAAAAGTGGAATATTTTGATTTAAGCTGAAGTAGGGTTGACATCCAATTAACTATATTTTTTGAAAGTTAGACAGAATGTCCCTCTGACAGCATTTTTTAAAATAGAACTTTTTTCAAGTACTGCTTCTTCAGGCACTATTACATCTTGTAATAAGTATGTCCCGTGCGGAACAGACGTGTCTTTTCCTATAATCACCACTGTTTGCAGCCCCTCCCTAACTCAAAGGCAAGGTCGGACAGAGAGCTGAAACCAGCTCCAAATTTAGTAAGAATTTTGACAGTTGTGAAGTTCAATCAGACCTTGGAAAGTAAAAGAACACGTGCAAAGATTTTTCTGTGTAAGTGGGAAACACATTCTGAAACTAGTTTTGGCCTCACTGCACATGACTGATGGAGATCACTCCCTTATGCTGCCCAGGCCTTAGTGCTCGTGTTCTAAAACTCCAAATCAAGTCTTAAAGAGTTTATTTGAAAACTCATCTGGAGTATTGTGTTAAGTTCTGGAATCATCAACATAAGAAGGCTATACAGCTGTTGGAATGGGTCCAGAGGAGGGCTACAAGGACGATCAGAGGGCTGAAGCACCTCTCATACAAGGACAGGCTGAGAGAGTTGGGGTTGTTCAGCCTGGAGAAGGCTCTGAGGAGATCTTACGGTGACCTTTCAATACCTGAAGGGGCTACAAGAAAGCTGGGGAGGGACTTTTTACGAAGACTTATAGTGTTAGGACAAGGAGCAACAGGTATAAACTGGAGAGGGTCAGATTTAAACTAGACAAAAGGAAGAATTTCTTCACAATGAGAGTGGTGAGGCACTGGCACAGGCTGCCCAGGGAAGCTGTGGATGCCCCATCCCTGGAGGTGTTCAACGTGTTCAATGGTTGGACTCAATGATCCCGGTGGGTCTCTTCCAACCTGGTGATTCTATGATTCTAAGGCCAGGATGGATGAGGCCTTGGGCAGCCTGGGCTGGTGGGAGGTATCCCTGCCCACGTCAGCAGGGTGGGAACTGGATGATCTTTAGGGTCCCTTCCAATCCAAACTATTCTATGATTCTAAAATTTCTGGGAGAACGTTTACAGTGCGCGTAAGCGTGAAATAAGTCCTGTAACCACCTTTTGTCTCGCCGCCCAGCCCCGATGCAATTACTGCCGCCGATGCGGGCCCCGCCCTCGCGCCCCGGCACGAGGCGCCGCGGGGCACGCCGGGAGGGGGCCCACGCGCTGCCTGGCGGGAGGAGCCGGGCCCGCGCCTGAAAGACTGGAGGGGAAAGGGAGGGAAGGAAAAGGCAGGTCCCGACACTGCGCCCCTCCCCTCCTCGGGCCACTCACAAGCCGCCGCCGTTAGGAACATCGCGCCGGGCTTCGCCGAGGGCCGCCTCGGTGTGCCCTCTACTCCTCCTCCTCCTCCTGCCCCGCCGCCACGACCGCCTCAGCCACTTCCGGGCCGCGGGGCAGAAGCGCTTCCGGATTGGGGGAGGAGGGGGCGTGGCCGCTGCCTCGCGGCGCTCGCCGTCCCCGCCCCCTGGGCGGGAGGGGTCGCGTTCGTTTCTACTGGAGCACGGGGGAGTGTCCCGAGGGAGCTGGTTTTGTTTAGGCTGGAGAAAGGGAGGCTGCAGGGAGACCTTATTGCCCTCTGCACCTGACCGAAAGGAGGTTGTGGAGAGGCGGGTGTTGGTCTCCTCTCCCAAGTGACAGGTGATAGATGAGAGGGAATGGCTTATGTTGTACTAGGGGAGGTTCAGATTGGACATTAGGAAAATTCTTCACTGAAAGGGTTATCAGACACTGGCACTGGCTGCCGAGGGAGGTGGTGGAGTTTGAGGTGCTCAGGGATATAGAGCCAGAATCATAGAATCACTAGGTTGGAAAAGACCTCTTGGATCATCGAGTCCAACCATTCCTCTCTGCCACTGAACCATGTCCCTGAGCACCTCATTTCAGTTCCAGCTTGTTTCCGTCTCCAACAACCCCTTCTGTGAAAAGATTTTTCCCCAGTGTCCAGCCTCAACCTCCCTTGTAACAGCTCAAGGCCATTCCCCCTTGTCCCACCACCTGTCACATGGGAGAAGAGGCCAGCACTCACATCTCTACAACCTCCCCTCAAGTAGTTATAGAGAGCAGTAGTCTCCCCTCAGACTCCTCCAGGATAAACAACCCCAGCTCTCTCAGCCGTTCCTCATAGGGCCTGTTCTCCAGCCCCTTCACCGGCTTTGTTACTCTTCTCTGGACTTGCTCCAGAGCCTCAACATCCTTCTTGTTGGGTGAGGGGCCCAGAACTGAACACAGGATTCCAGGAGCGGTCTCACCAGTGCCGAGTACAGAGGGAGAATAACCTCCCTAGACCTGCTGGTGGGGAGAGGTACAGTAGGACTCGATGATCCCAAAGGTCTTTTCCAACCAAACGATTTTACAATTCATGCAGGCGCTAGGAAGCTGAGGCTGTGAAATGCAGAGCCCTCTGCCTGGTCTCCTCGCACAGGCACTGAGGGGCCTGTGGCACCAGCCCGTGCGCTGGAGGTGGCTCACAGCAGCACGTCCTGTGTAGAGGGAGCTGTGTCCAACCCAGACAGACCCACAGCTGCCGTGGGCTCGAGGAAGGGCCTGCGTGTCCCAGGCCTGTGCTGCAGCATTCTCATCATTTGGTACATCCCCCAGTATCTGCCTGGCTTGTTCCATTTCATACAAAGAAAGAGGTTCTGTTGTGGTGTTGAAGTCCCGAAGGCATTGAGCAGCTAAACCTATCCATGTTCATGAGATACTGTGTAACAGCAGTTGGCAGGGAAGCTCGAGGAGGACACGGAGGCAGGTTCTCATGTTTTCTGACCAGTTAGGTAATGAGCTGCAAGTTCTTACATTCTAAAGAATTCACAGAAGGTCTATGGCTTATTCCTTCCTCTCCCACCAATAAGGTAAGCTGTTAATGATGGAATTCAAGTCCTGGAATACTTAGCAATTACTAAGGCAGTCAAAATGTCAGCTTGACATATTTAGATGGAAAGCAAGGCTTCGAATATATAATAACGTGCAGTTAATTTGGTATTCTATGGCTTGAAAACAAATGACTGACCCTGTAAAAGACTGGAGCAAGATGACATCTCAAAGAAAGCAGGTTGCTCCTGTCAAGTATTCACTTGATATGTGTCCCTTGTTTCAATTCAATTACTTCCAAATACTTCCTCTTAATGATACAACGTTTCAATCTTTGCTATTTGGCCTTCAGAAGTATAAATCTAGTAGTTACATAATCTGCCCATGAATATCACTGTGAGAACTTAAAAACGTTCAGGATGATAAAATGCTAGTGCTGTAAGACTTCTTCTCTTTGATCTGTGTTATTGCCTCAGTCAGAGCACAGACTGAAAGGGAATGGGATTGCCAACCTCGCGACTTCACTGCCAGGAATATAAATCAACATTAAAGACAATTTTAAAGCATAATAGTAAGTTAAACATTTGTACAAGCACATCATCAAATAGAAGTTGTGCTGCCTCTTTTTAAACCTCTTGCCTGCTGGCAAAAATAAAACTGTTCCAGTGACATTTTGCCTGCTCTGCTGTGACAAGGGCTGCATAAATATAGACACCATGGATTAGAATAGACTCCAGCAATCTTTGACTTCCTTTCTAGCAGCCTCTTCTGCAGACAGTTTTTGATAGCTATGGCTGAAAAACAAGGAGACTAAAACTGGTATGTACGGCAAGGTGGTGACAGCATAGCATGTCCCCAATGGCAGTAGTCATCACTAGCCTTGGGGAAAAGGCATCCTGGCTGTAGAAAAGGAGAGGGAGTCAGAATTTCTGACCCTGGCTTGGATATAGATTTGCTATGTGGGCTAGGATAAGTAAGCCATGCACACTGAGATTTTTGATGGCACATGCAATGCAAATGCAGATTCTTCTTTCAACTTTGCCTAGAGAAAGCAAGGAGTGTGATGAACTGTAATGCCAACCTAGATAATTCTGATGCTTGCTTAAAGAGAAGTCGCTCACATCTCCAATGGAGAAGCTGCAGGTGCCAAATCAATCAGTGTCACTCAGTATCAAATGCAGAGTGGGGTTTTTTTCAGCTAGAAAAACAACAATTTGTCATGTTATAATCTGTTTCTTTCCTTTTCTCTCTAGGCTGAGCCCCCTACCTCCAGGAAGTGAGGAGATGACTGCTTTTTGCCAGGACAGTGTGGTTAGGTTGCTGGCACAGACTGGGCAGGCGAGGGGCTTATGTCCAAAGTTGGCAGGGGTGATGCTTCTTCAAGTGCAGATGGCATTTCAAGTCAGTCATCACTTGAAAAAGTCACAAGAAAGAAAAGAGGGGCAGCAGATGAAATATTTGCAAGGTAAATATCCTCTTGGCATTATGTTTTCTACACGATTTACTGTCAATTAATGCATACAAAAACTCAGTGCTGGAAACAAGAGAATAACGCTCTAAAGCCTGGGAAAAGCTCCACGTGTCCTTCCTGGTTTCCCGCAAAAAACCAGACAAACAGCTAAGTAAGCCAAAAAAATGCACACAGCTTGGTGGACATAGTTTTAAAACAGCCAGGCTATTTTCTCCTCTCTTCTTGCTCTCCCTTTCTCAGCATGTTACAACTTAGCAGAGTTCTTGCTGCCCACAGTGTTAAACAAACACACATGGGCACTATTGTGCAAATCACTCATCCCAGATAACAGATGGATTTTTATATTCTTTCTGCATATCTGAATCCATTATCCTATGAGTACCCAGAAGAAAGTGGGCATTAGCTTAATGCAGCTCTGAATGAGGAACTGTCCAGGTCAGGAGAGCAGGAATGGTGGAAAAAGCCTTCTAAATTGCTAAATCACTTTGAGCTTGTGACCAAATCCATTTCAGCTGCAGGTCTGTTTGAAGTGAGCTGGTGACAGCCTTTAGCCCCATAATTAGGGGTATCCATGGCACAGTCTCAGTTTGTTTTGCTGGCAGCCTTGTCAGAAAAGGCAGAAAAGCAGTTGGCTTGCACAGTTCCCTTCTTACCTCAGGAGCCTGGTTCCCCCCCAGATCAGATACAAGGCACTCTGGTCTGGTAGGTTAGGGCACAGCTCCACTTTGAGGGCTTTACCTGTTCCCATCTTATTCCCTCCAGAGCACTGGCCTCTGGATCTGTTCCTGGAGCTCCTTTCCCTAGCACTGACGTCATTCGTATGTAAGGGGGGAAGAATAAAGACAGCACTTGCCTGTTTTCTTGTGTGATTTTTCAATACCCGTTTCCCAATCCCGACGTCCAAAGTAACAACATCCTTTCAAACCGCCCCCTCTTGAAATGCCACAGCAGTCAAACAGCTGCAAATCAAAACACCTTGTAAACAAGTGACTGAAATCCCGTGGGATGCCCGAGGGCTTGGGCACGTCTCAGAGTGATTTTAGTTCCTGCTATACAAATTGGAGTCCATGTAGCACAGTTTGTGCCAACTCTGAGCTCTTGCTTTTTATTTTTAGTCCTGTTTGTCGAGGAGTTCTCATGATAAAAAGAATGACGTTCGGTATCAGTGATACACAGATAAAATTAGATAGTAGCTGCAAGTGGTCGTACGGCTAATCCTCTCCACTGAGACATTTTTCACAGGATTTGGGATACTGTGGGCCTCAAGGACAGATTTTCTCTGGGTGAATTTCACTTCCCATCAGCAGGCAACTGAAAAATCGGACTTGCATGGGACACATGTGCAAAGAAATGAATGTCATTGTCATTGCTTATGCCAATAGCTGGGTCCATCTGGGACACTAAAGACAACATTGTCTAGATGTGTACAGCTGATCGAAGGTTGTTTTTAGCTAGTTTCTAAACCTTCTTCCATTTTGGGGCAACAAAAGAAGGCTTTTGCCATCCATGCATAGAGTTTTGTACACAAAGCAGCTTAAGTCATCAGCAGGGCACAATCCTGAGACTTTTCCATCCTCCAGATGTCTGTCACCCACAGTGATGCCGAGAACATTATTCCTTTCTTTGCAAGAAGCAGCCTAGGGGGAAGACAGGATAGAAGGGGCATTAGATTACATCTCTAAAGCAGATTTTCTCTTAGGAGAATAGGATAAGTTCTGATTTGTTTTGGTTTTTTTTGCCCTCCTCTAAAATTTGGATTTCTTTAATTTGTACTGTGCTCTAAAAGAGGAAAATACAAGAGGCTAACAGGTCAGCAGATGTTTTCTGTTGCTTAGGAACATGAAATACAACCAGGTAGTGTACATAGTGCACCATCAAAGGAAGGTAGAGTTGCTGGCTGTGTAGCACGAAGGGATTTAGCTGTGGTATTGTGGCAAAGAAGGAGTGCATCAAAACCAATGTTGTGAACCTGTAAGGCCAGTTACTTTTAAGCCAGGTAGGTAGAGGTAAAAGGAGAGGATAATTATGTAACATGAACATGGTGTGACACAGAACGGAAATGGAATTTTTTTCTTCCTATAGCTTAATGGAGGAAAATGTTTCAAGTGCCTGGACATAGTTCATTTTATGTCAAAAATCTGCTGTAAATGAATTGGTGTATAACTCCCACCATTTCTTGGCAAAGGAGGTATCTTCAGCTCTAAGCCAAAGGAATCAGCTCTAAGGGCAAAGAAAAGAGGCAGGTTAAAGTGCGGCAAGTGGATGTGGTCCTGCCCATTTTTTTTTTTTTTTTAATTCTAGAAAAGAATATATCTAGAGAACTAGGATAAGGATAGAGCTTTTTGTATCCTGTGGCCTTCCAAACAAGTTTCTCACTGGGAGGGAGGTCATAGGGTTCAAGCTGTTTCTCAAGTGCTGCTACGTAATATTACCTTGACGTCATGCATCTTTATAAACAAGTTATTACTTCATTCAATGTTTTGGGAAATGATGGGTCTGGAACAATACACCCACAGCAGTTTCCTCTCTTATCCCAACAGGCTCTTTAGTGAACTACTTATGAGCTGTATCTCACTAACTGCTGTCTTTCTGTATGTCTGTCTGTCTGTGGCAGTGGTGTGTCTCTGGGGAATTTGGAGTAGGAATATTGATGGATTTTATGAAGGACGGAGATATGGGAAGAAGACGGACATAAATTTGCAGTTTCATGTGGTTTTATGGTTGCTTGATCTAAGAATTCCAGGCTGAGAAGGCCCCAGGGTTTCATCACTGCAAGCACTGAATGCATCACCGCTTCATTTTCTACATGTTTGGGCTTCTGAGGCCAGTCAGTCATTTACACCTGACAGCATAGCAGAAAAACAGAATTAAGCTGAGCACTGTTCCATTCATTTCTGTCTGCTTAGCTCAGGTTTGAGCTAAACCTAGAATGAATACTTTAAAAGATTAGGAATCATCATAAAGGAACGAGTACTAGAGATGAGGTACAGCAAGAGCATAAGTAGAAATCTGTTTGAAGTCTTAGGCTCTTGCATAACTGTTTTTGGCTAGTTCCCTAAACTCTTTTTCATCTGCCATAGTCTTCCTAGACCCATTTTACTGAAAAACATATAAGCAATTTGAAAGTCCTGGTGACACACACTGTGTATGCTGTGACCTTTGCATAGTCTCTGCAAAAAGATTGTCTTTCCTCTTTCTGTTTCATAAGCACTATCCATCTGACCTTGTCCAGTCACATTCCCGGATATGAAGAAATAGTCTTCCTCCTGTAGAGGGAAGCCAGTCCATTAGGTTAACAAGAACAGAGCTATAGCAGTAACCACAACTGGCCTGTTGTAAGGGATTTGTTGATCAGTGATGGTACATGTACACCTTTTAATCTGTGTTAAACTATATAGTGCTGTCAATCTACTAGGTCAAATAATTTAAAGGTAGCTCAAGCTAGCTGGCTGGAAATATATCTTGTCTGGCAAAAAGAAACCAAACAAACAAGCTTTTTCCCAACATCATTAGATAGACTGAGATATTATTTAACTGCCCACAAAACAAGCCAGACTGAATCACATGTTTTTGCTGAAAGTTATCCTACCCAAAGGAACCAGGAAAACATTCACCTACTTTTTTTCCCCAGCTCTTACAACATGGGCACTAACCTCACTGTTACAGGAAAAAACTACTCTTCGCAACTCAAAGATCAATTCAAGACTAGGTGTGGCTCCCTAGAGGTAACCAATCCCAAAACTCTGGTCCAGTTCTATAAGGATATCTTGCTATCTAGTCTATCCTCCTTAAGTGTTCAAGGGGCACAGCTGCCTAAGAATCATATATATAAATATGATGAAGACCTGGACCATAGCACCTGGCCTGATATTAATTCCTGTCCAAACATTCTGCCTGCTCACATGGTCCATTCCATGCTCCAGACGGATTGGGAGAAGACTGGTAGGTTGATATTCCCTGCCTTGCCTGGCACTTGATTCTGATGACCTAATTTTCAGTAATTGAAGGTCTCAGCATTTCCTCAGTACAAAATTACTCTTGCAACATTTTGAAATCATGATGCTTCCATTAAAGAGAGCACTTATCCAGTACTGTCTGTAGTGACCTGATGCTTGTATGCAAAATGGCGATCAGGGCATTTCATGCTAGCAGTGAAACAGAAGGCTTTACTGGAAAGGAATTAAATTTATTTTCAAGGTGTCTGCAGAGCCGAATCAATTCCAAAGGTTTTCTGAGCTACTAAACAACCAGAAGCAATAACTGCATTTCTCTGTTGGCAGGTCCAGCCTTCACCTCTTCTAGGGAGGGACTGTCTTCTACTCTGTATTTTTGTAACTGCTAGCTTTACAGGTTGTCACCTCATCTGATTCTCTGCACCCATGTGATAGTATCGGTGAGCCTCTACTTGCAGGACAGTCAGCACCCCTCCAGCTGCCCTCCTAATACCTGTGCTTGAAATGTAGGCAAATGCATTTGAGTTGGATGTGCATCTGATGCCAACTGCATCTGGCAACTGTTCCAGCACTGCAGAGGACTGCCCCGGGATTTCTAGTTATTTATAATTCAGTGTCAGATTGGACCCAGTTGCTCCTGGGTAGAAATCTTTTTTGCAGTAACAAACTAAGATTACATGAAGAGCTTAAAAAAGAATTTCACCCCTGTGAGGCTAAATTACTTCCACTTATGAACCACTGTCATATCTTTAAAGGGCAAATCTGGGAAGCTAACACTGAAAAATATAACTCTACAACTGAGGTTATCTGCCTGCCCTCTCTAGGCGATCATGTCTTATATCCATAAAGTCCTTCATAGCAGAAACCAAAATTCAAGCTAAGTGGATGGAAGATTTATGTACAGAGTAGGAAACGACAGATTGGGAGGAGGTGTATTTGAATGCTGGAGCCAGTTACAAAGACAAACCTCAAACACCACACGACTGCTTTTACATACTATCTCACTCATGTCTGGTAAAATCACTCCGTGCTCACCCAAACTTTGCAAACTACTAGTCACCAACTGAGAAAGGCACCATGACGTACATAGAATCATAGAATCACCAGGTTGGAAGAGAACCACCAGATCATCGAGTCCAACCATTCCTATCAAACATTAAACCATACCCCTCAGCACCTCGTCCACCTGTGCCTTAAACACCTCCAAGGAAGGTGACTCAACCACCTCCCTAGGCAGCCTGTTCCAGTGCCCAATGACCCTTTCTGTGATTTTTTTTTCCTAATGTCTAT
>WAAB01006632.1:137770-220623 GCA_013389865.1 Piaya cayana | reverse complement strand
GGCACACTGCTGGCTCATGTTCAGTTGGCTGTCAACCAACACCCCCAGGTCCTTCTCCTCCTGGCAGCTTTCTAGACAGACTTCTCCTAGTCTGTAGCTCTGCATAGGGTTGTTGTGCCCCAAGTGCAGGACCCGGCACTTGGCCTTGTTAAACCTCATGCCATTGGACTCAGCCCAGTGGTCCAGCATGTTCAGATCCCATACATGTTACGGTAGCATCTGGCACTGGCAAACAATCCACTTCCATATGTAGCCCAGGATCCATTCCAGGCGTAACTGATGTAATTTTCATGAAGTAATAATTGGAAAGCAGGGAGAATAAAAACCCTCTGCACCAACCTACCTGTCCCACAGGAGGTCTCATGCTGATCAACTCACCTTCAGGGAGTTTAATCAGAAGGAGAGTTACACAGGAACATGCAGAGGTCACACCTTCCCTTTACTTCTTGTGAATATTCCCAGTCATATAATTAGAGAGCAGTCACGCTTCACATAGTGGCTGTATTCAGCTGTTATACCTGGATTATTAATGAAGCACTTAACCCCAGGGGCAAATGGATTTCCCCAAGAGCACAGGAAGTATGGAGAGGGGAGCGCAACATGTTATATGTTAGTATGTAGAGCTGCTCATTGCCCTCTGTTCACTAATTTTCCTACAAAGAAAATTTTACCTTCTTCAGAAGGATGAGGGACTCAGGCTCTATTGTCAATTTTTCTTTTAGTACCTTTTCAGTGATGGCACAGGAAAAAAGTGGAAGGGGAGAAACAAAAGATGAGGAAAGGAGTAAACATTTTTTGGTGTCTTTTTTTTTTAAGTGAAAAAATAAAGTAATTTGCACACAAAAGTCTAGAGTTTAGATTTTCATCCAAAAAAGGACAATTCAGTTTTTTTATCAGTTCTGCCTATGGAAAATATCCCCAGTTGTTGTCTTTCCCCGCCCCCTTCTTTATTATGTAAAATCAGGATGCAAAGCTGCATTGTCTTCAAAAAGCAGCACACTGAGACCAATGACTAACTGGTACCTTGACAGGAATTCTAGCCCATTCTTCAGCCACAATAGTATCTTACATCTCCAGCTGCTCTATAATGCTTGGCTGGCTTTTCCTTGGGACTGAGCTCTGTATGGTTCCTCCCAGGAATGATATGAGAACCAACTTTCAGAGCAAATAACTGAAAGGTCTCCTTCATTGAGAGAGTTAAAAAAATCACTGTGCCCTCATGTCTCTACCATTTGCTTCTCTCTTCCCATTAAATCTCCTGGTGTTAGGTGTCACTGACATCACAAGCTGTCAGGTTCTCTGAGCAAGCCTACATTGTCCTCTGGGGTGCACACCCTTGAAATGCTGCTGTAACTGAATTCTGCTCTACTGCCAGTGAGTGCTCTGAGGTCCTGACTTTGGCCCTGTGCAGAGGTGATCAGATACAGCAGTGATGAATTCAGCATAAAAGAGCTGTATGGTTCCTTGATCAAACAGGTTCAGCTGTGAGTGGAAACGAGAGGAACAGCAGGCTGGTCAGTAGTCCTTCTTGAGGGCCTGGCTGTACAGGCAATACGCTTTCACAGACTGCAAGGGGAACTAGGCTTTTGCAGCAGCTGTAGATGGAGAATGATCTACATTGCCTCTACACCATGAGCACCAAAAGTGTCGTGTGAAGTGCACTGTTTTGCAGTGGCAGTGCAGAAGAAAGTGTGAATTATGTATTCAAGGGCTTTGCTAATATGAGATTCAGGGATCAGCTTAGAAATAGGGCGCTTGTGTCTCCTCATTGCATATGTTCATATCACATGTAGCTATACCCCTTTTGATAAAATCTCAAGATTTAGAGAGACTGAACTGCTTTAGGCGTCCAGGGTTCATTCAGTCAGATGCAGTTTATCATTTAACCTTTCTAAGCAAATCTACCAGTTGCCTGTCTTGGCTTCATTTTCTCATTCTTTGAACTACTGGTCAAATAGTGTGAAATACAACAATAAGCCAAGGCCATTTGATTGATTTAGGGTTTTTTTGGCTAAATGGAATACCTTGCAATTGGTGATGCAGTCCAGGATGGATGGGGTGTGTAATAACTGCTGCAATCTCAGGTTAACAAAGATCGTAGAGTAGCTTCTTGCTCTGCTGTGTTCATCGCCTTTTCTTCCTGCACATTTTGTGTTCCACTGTAACCCCCTGACTGATCAACAGAACTTAAGAAGTGGCTGAGGTTCTTGGGCAAAATCATGAGTTTTCCAGTATGTTTATGGCTATTCAGAAATCCTGAGCAGTTGAACAGCACACACACAGAGACCATCTTCCACTGTGTTTGCATCTGAGACTCCAGCCACTTTAGAAATGTGTGATATTGACCTACATGCATGGCTCAGAGTTGTCACTGGGGAAATACTGCACTTCCCCAGCCTCTAACTCTTCCACAGATAATAACACCGATTCCCAATCAGGCTGAATTAAACAGTCATTAGTACCAATGGATTGGTACCAGCAGCTGAACTGTTTTGAAAATCTAGACTAAAATTCCCTGAACAACATGGTAACTAACAAGGCCTGGATCTTCAGCTGCATCTTTGAGAGGTTTCCCATTGATTTTGGTGAGTTTTGTGGAGGGAGTTTCAGCTAAAACAAAGCAAAAAGACTTCAGGTTGAGGTCTAAACGTCATGCTATCCAACCTCAGATACTTAAAGCCTCATAAACTGCTTTAGTCAACTAGGGGAATGTGCCACTCCAGAGAGAAGATGAAATCATAGCTCTTTCCATTAGCTGCAGGTTGGCATGAGAACTATAGTTTAAGTCTTCTAGCTAAGTGCCTTACGTTAGGCAGTCCTTCTGTGTGGTCTCAAGCAGTGAATTTTCTCAGTACCTCTTGGCAGCAATAAGATAAGGGCAGAATTATCTCCCCATGTGTAAAAAAGTGGGAGGTCTTTTAAATGAAAGCTTTATAGAAATACAAGGAATTATTATACTTCAGCAAAACAAAGCCACTGTCAAAAGAATCCACGCACACATGGAGTTTTGTCTTCACTAGATCTTCTCTTCCAGTACAACCACATTACCACATTACCAACTGACTGTCAGTTCTTAAGTGTCCTGGCCATTGTTCATTCATATTTATTTTAGCTCCAACTGGTGTTCAGTCTAGAGCTTCAGAGATTTCTGCAAGATTGGTTTCAAGTAGATATGCAAAGAAAGGCAACTGGGCAGTGGGCCTATTTCCCTTCCTGCAGCTTTTGTTATGATTTTAGATGTGAAATCCACTGATGGGGTGGAGGCTGAACTGATTTTCTGAACTGCCTTGTTCACTGATATGAAAACCTCCACTCTTACAATGAATCAGACCAAACCCTTATGACATTATCCCGTGATCCCAAGAGTGGCTTTGCATTTGGCCACAAGAGGAGTGACATATTTTGGGTTTTAGTTACATGGAACTGGGAATGTTTCAGGCAGTGACTGTCTTTTTCCAATTAGCAGTATACAGTCATGACTGAAGGGACTTTTCATTCCCTTGTGAATTATGAGATCAAGGAGCCATGTTTAAACTCTGTTCTAGCCTTTAAAACTGGGACACTTAATTTTTTAAATTGTCTGCCAAAATCTACCTTTAAAGTTGTTATTGCAGGAGCTGCCAGATATATGGAGGAAAGTGCCTCCCCCAATTTGTCTAAGAGAATAAGTAGGCATAATACATGCAGGTATAAGCTGAATGTCCCAGATGAGGCTCCTATAGTGCTGTGCAACCTCACAAATCCTTGATGAGTCAGTACTAAGTTCTTTCCACTGGTGGAATGCATAGAAATATATACAGGGCAAAGGGCAAAAGGCATCTGCAAAGATGATTTTGCTCCTTGAAGAACAAAGGGAATGAAGGTGTGTCTTGCAGATCTAACTCAAAATTATTTATTCAAGGTGATATCACTGGGAGTTTTTTCCATTGATCTCTTCAGTCATGACAAACGTCATAATTAGAGCTTGCTGAATAACATTCACAAATGGTGTGTTGGTATGTTCAGCACCTTACCTTCTGCTGTTGGTTTTGAGTAACTTGCTCATTGGTTCAGAGATTGTTAAGTGAGAAGGACCCAGTGCCATCATCACTCTGAGCCAATACCATAGGATGCAGGTTCACACTGAATTGCTTTTTCTTGGAAATACAGAGCAACTTTCGGGGGGGAGTGGGGGGGTGGGGGTGTTTTTTGTTTCTTTTTTTTTTATATTACTGGTAAATGGAGAAATCTCAACTAGCCTCACATAAACTGGTTGTTGCTCTTGTTTCTAAAATAAATTGTGTTGGGTTTCCTAGTTAGGATTTGTCCAATTTCAGTACTTTATCATTGTTTTATTCATTTGTCTGCCAGTTTGAACAGCTTTCCATTATCAAACCTCTGCTTTTAACATAGGTGGTGAGAGATTGTGATCAAGCCAATTCTTCACCTGATTGTTGCTCAAGCATATTGAGCTCCTGGAGTCTTTCAGTGTAAGGCGTGCTTTCTCGTCCTTTAATTAGCCAAGTATCTCTTCTCTGTACTTTTTCCAATGTGTTACCATCCTTCTGGAATTATTCACAAATAACCTTTTCATTAGTCAAGCCATTCTTCAGATAATACTTGCCTGGTGAATTTACAATAACCTTCCTATTGGTTGGTTATATTATTTGTGAGTTGTTAACATGAACAGCTGCAGAAGTCTCTTCTCCTGCAGCTTCACTGGCCTTAGAAGACATTTTCCTGTGATATTAGTCCTTCTGGACAAGCCACTATGCCATCTGCCATCAACCCTAGCTGAGCTACTGTGAGATACCAACATGCTAATGTGTAAAAATGTTCCCATGTCTCAGGATGGAAAGGGACATTAGAACCAGTTACTCTTGGGTTAGCTCAAGCCTTCTCATTTTTCCTACAGAATGCCAGAATTCTTTGGTAGGCAAGAAATTCTGAGAGTGATATATTATTATACTTCAACCATGCTCCTGAACTGGGGAACTCCTGAAAGAAGGACATGTTTATTACTCCAAGAAGCTTCTTAAGTGGCTGCATCAGCTGATGCTAGTTACTGTATCTAGTGCTTCCTAACTTAAACATCTTAGTATTTCTTAATTACCAGGCACCATGGTAAGGATTGACACACTGGGGCATTTGTGAATGAACAGAAGGCTGCTATGACTCCTGGGCAAAGATTCAATGCCGTAAGAGGCTCTCCTCTCTTGAGAATGTCCTTAGTCATTCTCATCTACATTTGAAAGAGCTAGATGCCCACAAGAAAACTGCATGTATACAACAATTACATAAATTTTAGCTCAGCAGAGTATTAAGTCCTCTCTTAATTGCTAATTAACATGACTCCTTTCTCCTTGGCTGCAATGTTTTGACATCATTTGCTTCAGTGAAACAGGCTGTGGAACTTCCCCTTTAGCTTTTCGTTAGAAAGCCACTTGTTCAGTTTCATGTTCTAGGTTTCAGATGAACTCTCCTTTCTTGCCAGCACAAATTTCCATTGAACACACAGTTTGGTGAAGAAATAACCCCTTCCTTATCCTGCAGGTTCCCCTGACCCTACTTCAACCAGAAAGGCAGTTGTGGTTGTGNAAATATATACAGGGCAAAGGGCAAAAGGCATCTGCAAAGATGATTTTGCTCCTTGAAGAACAAAGGGAATGAAGGTGTGTCTTGCAGATCTAACTCAAAATTATTTATTCAAGGTGATATCACTGGGAGTTTTTTCCATTGATCTCTTCAGTCATGACAAACGTCATAATTAGAGCTTGCTGAATAACATTCACAAATGGTGTGTTGGTATGTTCAGCACCTTACCTTCTGCTGTTGGTTTTGAGTAACTTGCTCATTGGTTCAGAGATTGTTAAGTGAGAAGGACCCAGTGCCATCATCACTCTGAGCCAATACCATAGGATGCAGGTTCACACTGAATTGCTTTTTCTTGGAAATACAGAGCAACTTTCGGGGGGGAGTGGGGGGGTGGGGGTGTTTTTTGTTTCTTTTTTTTTTATATTACTGGTAAATGGAGAAATCTCAACTAGCCTCACATAAACTGGTTGTTGCTCTTGTTTCTAAAATAAATTGTGTTGGGTTTCCTAGTTAGGATTTGTCCAATTTCAGTACTTTATCATTGTTTTATTCATTTGTCTGCCAGTTTGAACAGCTTTCCATTATCAAACCTCTGCTTTTAACATAGGTGGTGAGAGATTGTGATCAAGCCAATTCTTCACCTGATTGTTGCTCAAGCATATTGAGCTCCTGGAGTCTTTCAGTGTAAGGCGTGCTTTCTCGTCCTTTAATTAGCCAAGTATCTCTTCTCTGTACTTTTTCCAATGTGTTACCATCCTTCTGGAATTATTCACAAATAACCTTTTCATTAGTCAAGCCATTCTTCAGATAATACTTGCCTGGTGAATTTACAATAACCTTCCTATTGGTTGGTTATATTATTTGTGAGTTGTTAACATGAACAGCTGCAGAAGTCTCTTCTCCTGCAGCTTCACTGGCCTTAGAAGACATTTTCCTGTGATATTAGTCCTTCTGGACAAGCCACTATGCCATCTGCCATCAACCCTAGCTGAGCTACTGTGAGATACCAACATGCTAATGTGTAAAAATGTTCCCATGTCTCAGGATGGAAAGGGACATTAGAACCAGTTACTCTTGGGTTAGCTCAAGCCTTCTCATTTTTCCTACAGAATGCCAGAATTCTTTGGTAGGCAAGAAATTCTGAGAGTGATATATTATTATACTTCAACCATGCTCCTGAACTGGGGAACTCCTGAAAGAAGGACATGTTTATTACTCCAAGAAGCTTCTTAAGTGGCTGCATCAGCTGATGCTAGTTACTGTATCTAGTGCTTCCTAACTTAAACATCTTAGTATTTCTTAATTACCAGGCACCATGGTAAGGATTGACACACTGGGGCATTTGTGAATGAACAGAAGGCTGCTATGACTCCTGGGCAAAGATTCAATGCCGTAAGAGGCTCTCCTCTCTTGAGAATGTCCTTAGTCATTCTCATCTACATTTGAAAGAGCTAGATGCCCACAAGAAAACTGCATGTATACAACAATTACATAAATTTTAGCTCAGCAGAGTATTAAGTCCTCTCTTAATTGCTAATTAACATGACTCCTTTCTCCTTGGCTGCAATGTTTTGACATCATTTGCTTCAGTGAAACAGGCTGTGGAACTTCCCCTTTAGCTTTTCGTTAGAAAGCCACTTGTTCAGTTTCATGTTCTAGGTTTCAGATGAACTCTCCTTTCTTGCCAGCACAAATTTCCATTGAACACACAGTTTGGTGAAGAAATAACCCCTTCCTTATCCTGCAGGTTCCCCTGACCCTACTTCAACCAGAAAGGCAGTTGTGGTTGTGTTTCTTTATGATCTCCCTGAAGCCATTGAGGTAGTACAGCCTAAACTCTCTTCCTGGCTACATGAGAGAACCCCACCAGCCTCTCTCCCTCCAAGTAAAAATAAGGGTAATGGGAAAGCTTGCGGCTTTGTGTCTCACTCACTTTCTGCAGTTTTGGACCCTTGGAAACAGCTTTCAGTACCATTAGTATGGTAAAAAAGAGCCTTTTTCTTCTACTTTCAGCTAGAAGTTCAGAAAACCACAGCCACCTCCAGGCTTTGATCTTGAACTAGAGCTACAGCCATATCAAACGTCCTTTTTTACCCCCAGACCTTCTAGTTTTGCTTTGACAGACACAAGTGTTCTTCTCTGTGCTTTCCCTCTTTTCTCTGTTCCCCTATTTCACTCCCACTCCCCAGACCTTTTCTGGGAGTCTGCCATCTTATCATCCCTTATCATTCATACTACTTGTATGAACTTCTGCTTCATAGGTCACCAAGACAATGCTGGACCAAGGGAACTGAGCAGGCAGAGCCTAGGTGATTTGACCCCCAATGTTAAGACAATGGGCTCTCCTGCCATTGTTTTCTGTCAGTCTGCCTCACTGCAGGAGGCAATGCACACTCTGTCCTGGTGAATAAAAATGCCCGAGAGGGAAAGGGAAAGGCCATATCAGACATCTGGGACCAAAGAAGAAGCAATTTGTTAGCCACGTGTAGCAACAAATGGAAGTTTTGAGGGAGGGGACTGCAAATAGCAAACAATTTCCAGATGTTCAAAGTCTGTTCAAATGTGCCACCTACTGGACCTGAGCTTGGAGATTTGGTAGAGATAGGGTGGGTGGCACTGAAGAACCAGGGAAGATAAGCTTCCACACTCCCCGAGGAGTTATTGTCAAAGATGGTCTCTCCTTCACCTGTTCTGGTCTTGGGACTTTATAATCAGTGTCCTCAACTCTGGTGTGCAGAAAGATTTCATATAGCCAAATCTGAAGACAGCAAGGCAGAGGGCATGCATAATTTCCCTGGAAGCCCTGTGAGAATAGTCTTCCTTGTATTGCTCTGCAGAAGGAAAACACATCAGAGCAGCAAAAGTACAGGCTTTTTAATGTGGAAATCTTGAATCTGACCCTTTCTGCCAGAACCTGCTTCATGTGATGCTGAGCAAGTAGGGCACATTTTTAAATGCATCCCCTAGTTTGGGATGCTCCAGCTGCAAACATAGTGGCCTGTGGTTAAGAGGTGCTGAGCAACCTTCAGAGTCATTAGTTTCAAAATATTGGATGGTCAGCACTTCTGGAGCTATTCATGTCTCAGTTTCTTGGCTTCTGAGGAAACCTCAGAAGTGATGACGGAGAGGATGGGGAGCCACTTGCCCTGGGTAGGGAAGGTAAAGCTGTCCATGAGTCATTACCTTCCTACACATCTCAAGGTAGTGCAAGTCACTGCTAGTGAGCTGTAAATCCTTAGGAACTTCGTGTACTCCAAATCTTATGAACCAAAGAGGGCAGAATTGAGGGGCACGTCTGGAGTACTGCCATGAATCTCCTTGTGTCACAGAGCTTTGTCAACTTGGTCGCTTGAAAAAATCACCCATGTGGCTCATAAGCAAATGAAAGCATAGGAAAAGAGAAAACAACCTAATACTAAGGCAGGTAAATGTTCTTTCATACTTCTTAAGAGCCACTGAGGCTCAAGAATTATCATTTAAAAAGCAGCTGCTATTTATCTAAAATCTTCTCTAACATATGTAGTAGGTCACTTTGGTCATTTATGTTCCAGTTCTTCCCTAAAGCTTTGCCACAGGGCTTTGGGCAGGAGCTCAAGTACCTGGTATCTGGAATGATGTCTGTATTAAGCCACCTAAAGACTGACATTCCAAGCCTCCCTTCATGGAGAAGAGCCTTGGTCCCCTAACTCAGCTGCAGCATCCTGAGTACAAAGCCTGTCAGATTTCATTGTTAACGAATGAGAAAATAAATTGGCTCTCATTATTCTTTGAAGAGCTTAGATAGAATTTTACAGGGAAGAAGCTTTGTCTAGAGATTTAAGAGGACACACTGAATCAGGATTCCAAGGTTTTATTTCTGATTCTGCCTCCCATTCATTGAGTGGTCCCGAGTGAATGTTATGTCTCGTTTTCCCCCATCTGTAAAAAGGGGTGAGAGTATTGAACTTCCTGGCATAAGTGTTTATAGGCATAATTAGTTAACAGCAATGAAGCAATCTCAGTTTTCAGCTGAAAGATACTGTAATGAAAGAAATCTTCCTAGCTATCTTTGCTCTTCAGCATTCTCATTCATTTTCACATTTAAATGACAGACCTCAATGAGAAAGAACAGAATTTTCAATCTACTAACTGGTGACTGGGCATTAAGGAAAACTGGTGTTTTAGTGAGTAATAAATTCACTGAAATTGCATTTCTTCAAAGGCTGTGAAGAGCAGACAGACAGAATTTTGCTCAACTATCTGCTAGTTTAAATTTTCAATGAATTGTTTTATGGAAAAAATATTTTTTCAAATGATTCACAGTAACTTTTGTTTTAATAATTTCTACTTCTGCAGAGTGATTGGCGAAGTAACTCACACAGTGTCTGCTCCTTAAGTGGATAATGCTCAGGCTCCCAAATACCTTTCAATACAATTATAGAATCGTTCAGGTTGGAAGGGACTTCAGGAAGACTCTAGTTTAACCTCCAAAGAAGGAGATGGTTAGCTGTGAGAACAGCTTACTCTGGGCTTTTGACAGTTGGGTCCTAAAAACCTTCAAGGATGCACAACTTATCTGGGCAATACTTGGCTGTCCTCATGGTGAAAATGCTTTTACAATACATCCAGCCTGAATGTCCTTCATTTTAATTTATGCCCATTGTCTCTTGTCCTCCCACCATGCACTATTGTGAAGAGCCTGGCTCCATCTTCTTGATAACCTCCTTGTAGGAACTCTCAGGCTGTTGTTTGTCACCTACAAAGCCATCTCTTCCCCAGGTCAGACAAGCCCAGTTCCCTCAGTCTCCCCTCTCAGTGCTTTAGCCCCGTAACCATCTCAGTGGTCTCTGAGACCACCATTTTTGCTCCAATGTGTCAACAGTCATCTTGCTTTGGAGGTCCAAAACTGAGTTGAATATTCCACTGCCATCTGAGTACCAAGGGAAGGGGGACGAACACATCTGCCAGTCTCCTGGATGAGGCTCTTAACACAGCACAGAATGCCTTTGGCCACCTTTGCTGCCCAGGCACGCTGCTGGCTTATAACCAGCTTGCTCTCTGCCTGGATCCCCAGAGCCTTTTCTTCAGAGCTGCTTCCCTGACCATCAGTCCCCACTGTGTATTGCTGCAGGGTCTCTTCCTTCCCAAGTGCAGGACTTTACATTTGTCCTTGCTGAATTTTACAAGGTTCCTACTGCTGCATTCCTCCAGTCTCTCCAGGGCCCTTTGAATTGCAGCCCTGTACTTGATCATATCAACTGCCCCCTGCCACTTTGTTGCCATCTCCAAACTTGATAAGCAAGCACTCCATTGCCTCAATCCAGAGAATAGCTAAAGGTGTTTAAACAGGACAGGCCACAGGACTGCGCCCGGCAGTAACCAGTTTGTTACCAGCCTCCAGGTAGAGTATGACATATCTACTCCTCTCCAAGCCTGAACATTTAAACCAGTCTTTCACCTTCTTCTAGTCAACCCACCCAGACCATAATATCCTAACTTGAATACAAGAATGTAAAAACCAGTCAGCATGGTAGCAAATCTGTGTCTTAGAGTTCAATTTCTTGAACATGCCCTCTGTTGTTTTCCACTTTATGGTTTTCCATTTTACCTTTAACCAGGGTATTTTAAAGCAATCATCTTTGTCCTTATATCATTTGTGCATGTGACTGGTGGAGCTACTTCTAGCCATAAGTCATTCTCTAAAGTTTTTCCTTTCCCTAACTTCAAAAGGGGTTTTAATCTTTTTAACCTCTGCCTTGCCCACTAATGTCAAACATGTGGTCTACAGGAGATATGGACCACCAACAAAATCATGAGAAACTCATGGACCGAGAGAATGAATTTAAGTGAGACACTCCAGGAGAACAGAACTGGCTCCATGCCTGGCCTGTGTAGGCTTGTCAACATAAGCAGTTTGGATCTCAGGAACTCAGGAATCTCACGATGTGCATAACTAGGCTTTAAACTTAAACCAGATCTCCACCTTCAATCATCACATCCTTGCCGCTGATGTTCAGCTCTGTCCTGTGCCTGTCATCTAATCTCCTGTTGTTTGGAGATACAGCACAGAGAGGAGTTTTCCCCTGCATCTGGGAAATAGAAGCTGGATGTGCTCCTCATCTCCTCTTCTTGCTAGCAACATTATTTTTCTAATGAAATTAAGAATATGCTCCAAGAGCTTCTGGATGCAGAGTGAGGCTATGCATGGTGGAAGAGGAGGTGTGTAGCCATATTTAACTGGGTTGGAGAGCTCATTCCCTCTCAAATCTTTGAGCCATTGAAGGAGGATGTTGTCTAAGTGTGCGGCTCTGCTGCAAAATTGCAGCCATCCTCCACATTACCTCAGTGAATGCTACAGAACTCAGATGTAGCTTCACTTAAGACTGTTGTTCATGGTAGAAACATGATACCAATCATGCTGTGCTGAGGTACGTACTGACCTCTGCGTAGCTGGAGAGAGGAGACTTCCTGAACCTCTGGTCCCTTGTGTGTTGGAGATCTCCCATCTAGGGAGACTCTGGCTAAACAAGTTATATGCAAAGGTTGCTGGCAGAGTAGCCAGGACAGGTGCTAGAAGGCAGGCCTCCCCCCTCTTTACAGCATACAGATTTCAAAAATCCCATATTTGGGCAATTATTCTAGCTTCCCCTTCTTGGACAATGTTAGATACATAATGACATAGATAACTTAGAGGAAACTGGGATTTTTTCAAACTGGTCTGCCAGCTCATGCCTGAAGCCCCATGTTGGACAGCGTGCTGGAGGTGCACTTGTCCAGGAGCCAGGCAACACTAAAGCACTGAAACAAAACACATGAAAATTACCCCACATGAAAAATGCAGAGGTTGATATGGGTGTCTGACACAACTAGTGCAGCTTGGGTGAATGAATGGCTGGATGTTGTTTCCAGCTGTTCTCCCACTCAAACTGCACCGAGGACCTTTGTAAATGTGCAGGTACCTCCTCCCAAAAGCACCCAGGTGAATTTGTGGTAATTATTTCCATTTCCCAGGTGGTGCAGCAACCAGCCTAAGGCATTTCATCAGACTGTGGCATAGCCCAGCTCCTGGAACCCTGAATTTTGTGGTCAATTAAAGATAGAAATCCTTCCTTTGCCAATTCTGTGACACAACACCGGGTAACAATTAGGCCATCACCTGGATGGTTTCATGAGCTCTCTAAAGCCTGGGGAGAATGGTTGAATTTACCGCTGGATTTTCCAATCTTGTTTTCTGACAGAAAATGAAATCTATCTTAGTGATCTTAGCTGTGAATGTAGGTACTGCAACCTGTTTTTAATGTCAGGGTTATTTACCAAAATTGGGTCCTATCAGAGTGGGAAGGGAGGTGATCTCATCCTGCAGCCTTCCTACTTGTATTTGCGTAATGCAGTCACTGTCTTGAACCAGCTAATTCTCCTTCCCTTCCAGGAGGGCATCTGACCGCTCAGTCTCGATGCCATAGACACAGTTTCGCCAACAGCTGACGATGTTTCTGTGTAGTAGGGGAAGGGTCCTGCTCTGTTCATGCTGGGGACTACAAATGCTGTCCCTGCTACTGCCATGAAGTGAATAATGTGTACCTCTTACTCCTGGCATAGTGATGGTCAGGAATTCTGAGGAAGCCACAGGTGTCCATGTCATGCTGTAGATACCAGCAGGTTTTGCCTGTGTTGTGCAGCCCACAGCAGGGGAAGAGCCCCCCTTGCCCTGGCTGTCTGCAGAGTGTCTGCAAGCCACAGCCCAGCCAGTGTTGTCACGGACACACTGTCTGCCCTGGGCCCAGGAATTCTAATCACTTCAGTGCAAATAATTTGATGCAATCATTGGAGACATGGGGTTTAAAGTTACTGCACCCGCCTGTCCAGATACACTCACTCCCGCAACCATCTTCTTCGTGCCATGATTTAAGTAAGAGAGCAGACACGTCTGCTTGTAAGGCACAGTGGCCTGTCAGCCAGTGGGGGTTGTTACCAATGTGGCTTTCTCCGGCTCTGCTTAACAAGACCTCCTCCCGCTGCTTGGAACAATGTGTTATTATCACAACATGACATCTAGTTATGAAAAGAAAACCAAGTACAATCCACTCAGACTTCAAAACTTCCCCCTCCTCTTCACCAACAGATCTTTCTTGGTTCAAATTATTTGCCTATGAGTGCTGGAAAAAGCCATTGCTCTTGGTTTGGTCTGTATTATTTTTGCTGCCTCGAAACAACAGAAGATAATTCTGTGAAACAAACATCAGGAGATGCAAGAAAATGACAGTGACCTGTAGCAAAATTAAGACTAGCTTCTTCAAGAGCTGGGATGCAGTGGTGGTTATTTCATACTGTTGCATTGCAGCTCTACTTCATGGGCTGAGTTGTCCAGGCCGCATGCTGTAATTTCAGGTTTTGGTGAACTGAGAGCAAAATCCCAGCAGCCACAGGCAGTGTTACCCAGCCTTGATGGCCAGGGTGGCTGGGTCACCTCTCCGCATGTCAGCCCATGGGTGAGTTACACTGGGAGGGCAGTGAGATAGGTACTTGGTGTTGTGCTTGCTCTTACTATTGTTTTTGAGGGACTTCGCTACACATTTGCAAGGGAGCCAGGTAGCGGATGGGTGTTGTACAGAACTTCAGTCTCCCAGTCTGTCGAGCTTGAAAGTTTATACAGCTTTCAATTTTGTCTAGAGTTTCTCTCTTAAGATTCCCCGCTTCTTCAATCAGAGCCTCAACTCTGGCTGGGTCCCAGAGATAGATACCAAATGGCGCTTTATTCCCTTTCTTTTGCTCTTTCTTCCTTCTCGTGAAGCTGGCAGACTCTCCAAACACACATCCAACCAACGCACAGTGCATTCGAAAACAGGCCATCTGGCTGAGCACTCCTTGAGAATGAGAAGACAAGAAAAACAACCCTCTTGGAGCTGGCAGCCGAAAGGCAGGCAGCCCGTACGTGGACTTGATCTCGTGGTGCAATCCAAGAGCCATCCAATCCAAGGGCATTGCAAAAAAGCTCTTTCCTAATGAGCAGAATACGGCTGTCTCCAGAAGCAGCTCCAAGTCAACAATTTGAGTGGGATGCTGTAACTCTCCTCACTGCACATGTGCTCATTAATTAAAGCCACTTTGGAAGATGCCCCTGACACCCCCGCTGGGGCTGCCAGCCTACCCTTCCTGAAATCTTGCTTGCTGCTCTGCAGCCCCCTGCTGGGTAGGGAACTGGAGAGCCCCAAGGGAAGGACAGGACCATCAGCATTCAGCTCTTAACCGCAAAACGGACCGGTTGCGTCACTGTTGAACAGCTGCACAGGGAGCAGAGCACTGGAAGGAAGTTGCACTCCGTTTGCTTTGCTGTCGTTTTTCTCCCCTCTGAAACTGGTAACCAGAGTGCTCCAGGCATAAAACCACTCTGGGAAGGTCAGCAAGTGACAGGGAAGGAAGTGAGCTGAGCCACCCAATATTGCAATTCTTAGTTATTTTTTTCTGATGAATAAGGACTGGGTTCACAAAATCAGGGTGGCTGAGGTGAATGCAGAGCCATTAGTAGCCAAATCCCTCAACAGCAGAACAGGGAGCACTGTCAGGAGATGAGTTGAAAGCAGATTAAAGAAATTAGTTCCCGTTAGGTAGAGAACATTTGGAAGATGCTGGCCTAAAAGGCTGCAAAAGCAGAAAGCATCAGCAGGCTCAAAATGGGATTAGACAAATTTGCAGACAAGGGGTCCATAAATAGATGCTAAAGGGAACAGGTGAGACGTACAATCTAACATCCTTACACAACAAAGCTGAATGCTGGAGAAACACAAGGGAGAGGGAAATGTCCACGTCTGTGAGCTCCCCGTGGATAGTCTCTCACCTTGTCCCATCTGCGAGGAGAGATCTGAGTGGGGAAGGACCATGGTTGTGGCCCAGAAGGGCTGTTCTTCATTTTTTATTGTAGGATTCAGTCCCTGTGCCAGCCTGATCTGAAGGTCATGTGAACAGATTGTAGCCTCTTTAAATTACCAGAAGGAAGCCAGAATCTGATTTTTCTCAGAAAACTGAATGTGTGGAACACGTTTCTGTGAATGCTAACCATCATAAGCCCTAGTTTAATCTCTTTGGTCTCCCAGTGACATTTCACACAATGACCAGGTGATACATTTGACTGATTATCATCTTCTGCACCTGCCCCTTAAGTACTGATGGGAGCTAGGACAGCTCAGTCTTTGTCAGATCATACAGCTATATCTCAGCTATGTTTGTAGGGGTTTCCAGTGATTAGTTACAGCTTTGCATCTCTGGATGGCTATTTCCCAGGTTCCTGCTGTGGCTTCATGCAGTGGTTTCATGCAGTTGTGTTGCCAAGGTGGGTGACAAAAGCTCTTGGACTTTCAACTTTATTAACTCAGGAGTGGAGTTCTCTCAGTGAAAAATTGCTTATTTTTCTTGAAAAAAATATGACAAAGGATACACAATACCAATGCAGTAGGTCCTTAGGAGCTTTGTGTTTCTTGCCACAAAGATACCAGAGCCATTCAGTGCCTCTTCCTTCTGTAAGCATGGAATTTAGTTGTCCCCAGCTAACAAAGGTGAGGTCTAAAAATTAGATTTTGCATCTTTTTAAACCCATTGCTTTATAAATTTTGACAAGGACAGGGAGATGTTTCTAAACTGAAAAGAAAGTAAAAAATAGAGATTTGTTAGAGTCAAGTATGCCCCTTCTTTGGCACTGAATTAATTTAAGCACAGGTGGCTAGTTCAGAAAAATCTGGAGGTGACAAGGGATATAGAGATGGGTACGAAATCAGAGTGAAGTGCAGCAGTGCAATTGCTAAATCATACCAGAGGGAATGTAAAGACTAACTGTGAAGCTTCAGTGTAGAAATAAAATGGGGAAAAGGGCACAACAAATAAGAAGTCATTGAATCTGAGTCACTGAATCTACTCCTCTGCTGTCATGATATCCCACTAAGCTAAAGATCTGTCTTCAGACAGTTACATTTTTTATTGCCATTGTTCCTCCTTGGAGGTTATTCTGAACTTCACTCTGCTGTTGTTTCAAAAGCTTCTGCTAGTTTGCAGCCTGAATTTATTTATGACTTGTGTATGCCTGTTTTAAGATCTTTCCTTTTTTAAACTCTAACCTGCTATTAGCCACATTTAGTAAGAGTTTTAGGGCATAATTCATCTCCTTCAAATATGTGTGTTCTCCTATGCTTACATTCTCCCATTTCTTTTCTGTTTTTAACTCACAGGAAAGCAGAATACTATGCAAAACCAAGATGAAACACGTATTTCAGGTCTACATTACAATTCAGACAGAAATGCAAATTAGCTGAAGACCTAAAACCAAAATGTTTTGTAAGTGTTTCTATGCTATCAGTTATTCAAGGTTTAGTTACAGGTAATGCACCTTTCAGAAGCAGTATTGCTTCTTTTATAGCTTCTGATGTGACCTCTTGAAAGGTAGATTCCTTTTCAGGAATGTGCTTTAAGGTCTGAGGCAAGTCAGCTGGAGCTCTGGGAGCTTGATGTCTTGAGAGACTGGATTCCAAATTTGCTTGAGATGTTTGTGTAAACAGCACTGTTGATAAAGAGAGACTATCATGTTGATAAAGAGAGACTATCAGGGTGTATTCTTGTGATACTGAGAATACCAAGCAAATATCAGTTGTGCTGTGGGAGTGTCACTTGTGCCTTATATACCAATGAAATTAATTTTAGTTCAGGTCGATTCCAAAATCAGATGTAGAGAATATCTAAACTATCACCAAAGAAAATAATGCCAGTAGAAACACTTTTCTAGCGAAAAACTGAGGTTTGAGAGAACAGGTACTTTCATAGAAAGTGTTTGTTGTCCTCCAAATGTGGTCTCCTTTCATAAACTCCAAAGCCTTAAAAGCAAAAGAGAGTTGATTGTTGTCCCTTTCCCCCAGCGTTTTCCAATGGAAAATATTCAGAGTTTGGGTTTTCAGCCTTTTACTGAAATGTCAACATTTTCCAAAGGGTGAAGGAGGGGAAAAGAGAAGAAAAACATGTTCTGACCAGCTCCAGTCAGAGCCAAATGGCTCAGTCCTGGATTTGGTCAGGGAAGTATGCTGGAGGGGAGAAAATGGGAGTGTCTTGGTTCCACACACAGCCTGGCTGGGCTGAGGGTTGTGTATCACGATCCATTTGTATGAGTCATTCTGGTTGACATTTCACCAGGAGAGCGTGTGTAGTGGCTTTTAAGAACTTCAGGTCAATACGATAGTTGCAAACTCTGCTTTGCTGCTTGCCATGGCCACTTTGGCTCTCTGTGCACATGTGGGATGCACACAGGTACACTCTGTTCAAATTCAAGTTCTCCAGTGTTTCCATGATGTGAGTTTCTCAACGCACAGAGACAGCAATAACACCTGGCACCTATCCAGACCTGAAAGTTCAACTCGCACCCACTCATAAAATAGGAGAAAGGAGAAAAGTGTCATGTGCCTGTAAACATACATGATTGTCCGGGTCCTCCACTCAGGTGATTGGGCTCTGCTGTGTCTGGAATTCAGCCTTTGAAAGCCCTGGCCAAGCTATGGTTGGGCTGGCCCTTTGTAGACTAATATGCTGGAAAAGCCAACACGAAAGCTGCTAAAAATACACGTGCCCATGCATGTGCCATCCTGCTTCTGGGGGAAAAGGAGTGGTGTCATTTCCCCAACACATTGCTGATCCCCAGCTGCCTCCAGAGAGCTGTCCCAAAACTTGCACAACTTCAAATCTGAGAAAGACGAGGGCCATCTTTGCTTCTGCTTCTCCAAGGTGTCTCCTTTCAGGGGAAAGCTGATAGGTGGATAGATACCCAGACTAGGTCTTTGTCCCCCTCTAGTGACTCAACTGCAAAAGAAGTTTTCCGAGTCCTACTCCCACCAAGCAAGACGGCCAGTATTTTAGGCCAGAACGTTGAACGGTTTCCTTTCTGAAAGCCAGTAGGACATCTAAGCACCACTGGCAGGTCATATGTACTTATACACACTCAGGCATTATCCAATACCAGTGTAAGCAGTAATTAGGATCTTGTCTTTCTGCTTTAACTGGCCACATGAGCCTGCTTTCCTCCCATGGAGTATGGCAGTCACAGGCTTCAGATGCAGCCCATGCATAATACTCCAGGATGTTCAGCTAAGGCCACTGTTACCGGTGCAAAAGCACATGCTCCCAGTCTCTTGTAACCAAACACTTGCTGAGTCACAGCACAGTCACTCATACACTTAGTAAGTCGCATCAGACATCTGTCACCAGCACATCCTCCTCCTCTCCGTGCTGTGACTCCGTGGGGAAAACAACAGGAGGCAGATTATGTTTGGCTGAGAAGCCAGGCTCTCGTGTGTCTTGGCTCTGAGTAACCCCTGGATTGGCTTCTAACCAGTGGTGAAGCCTTTGACTCTCATTAGTTTGGCCTTTTGTCAGGGAAGAAAGTGACATTCAGGTTCAACTGCTGAAAGCTTTGCCTGACTGATGACTCCAAACATAGCTGACACAGGCAGTACACAGAATGCACTGTGCAAAATGTCCCTCATACCATCAGATCATCTACATAGTGTTCTCCTCCTGCCAGTGTTTAAAAAATAGCACCAAAATATAGGGATCCCTCTTTCCTAAGGCCTTGAACCACCTACTGTGTCTGGTAAAGGCTTCAAGAGCAGCATTGATGTGTCTCCCGTCCTAATTAACTCCCATGTTTCCCTATGTTCAGCCATGTGCTAGTGGTGCAGCTCTGGGGGGCACATCCCCAAAGGATGAGATCACATCCTGCCATGTTCTCGCGTTATGGGCTGGATGAGGCACTGCCCAGGTATGGAAGCTAGCCAGAGTGGGGATGCAGGCATCTTCGAGTAGGCATTCACACAGGATTTCACAAACCTAGACCCCCTCGTTGCTTACCACAACCTCCCTGGCTGGGGCTCCATGGCCTCCTCTTTCATGTGCTTGAAAGTCTGTTTTCCGCATGAACTCCCTGAGGGACAAATCACCCACACCAGCAATCTGACCGTCCTGCTTTATCCTAAGGCGATGAAAGAGTGCAGAGTGGATGTGGCCTTTTTCATTCTGGAGGAAAACAGTGAACTCAATGCCAGGCACAGATCCCAAGCTGTATAGTTCAAATCACGCTCCAAGCACATAATTCCCATTTGTGTTTGTATGCATGCAGGGCAAGGGGGNAAAAAAAAAAGCCAGGCTGACACAAACCAGCATGTTCAGTTATAAACACCACATGAAAGAGCCGTATTATGTTCTACTCGGTAACTGACATTGAACATTAACGTTCTCAGCTGCCCACTACTGGGAAAAGGCCTTTCCAGTGCTCCCCCACTCCCCACCCCCGACACAAACAAAAGGTTCCAGCCAAACTGCAGCTCAGATACCAATTTCTGAGGCCACAGAGAAATTCCACATAGAAAGTTCATTATGGGCAGAGGAGGCTGGCTGGTAGACGGAGCAGATAAGTTTCCATCTGGAACTCAGGGCACTCCCAGCTGTGCTGGGGAGAGCGCACGCACGTCTCCTGCAAGACCATAAAATAGTTGTCATGTGCTGTGTGTGTTGTGGAGGGGTTTCCCCCCAGATTTCCCGTAACAGGCCAGCGTATTCCCAGAGCTACTGCCTTGCTGATCCCACAGCTGCTCCTCTCCAGTTGCCTCGGGTGCTTGGCAGGCTGGGAGCAGTAGCAGCCGTCAGAAATGTTGTCAGGGCCCTTTGTGCCCTTCCCTTCTCCCAGGCCTTCAGCTGTCCTGAGTCATTTGGTGTAAAGGAAGCACAGTCATTCCGGCTTGGATGCTTGGGGCCACTTACCTACTTAACTGCGGATGTCACTGCACCACCCAGGAAGCACCCAGGAACATCTTAGACCTGATAATTCACTCGGTATTTCTTCTCTCCTTCCAGGGGATCCACTAAGCAGAATCGCCCTTCCTGCCTGTGGGACTAGGAGACAAGAAATACCCTCCAAACCCTCACTCTCCCCTGTGTTTGGGGCGGCTGGGGTCCTGTCCTCCCGAGAAGCTCCACAAATCATCTGCTGGAGTTGTTGCAACAGGATATCATGAAATAAATGCCTTCTGCTTGAAGAATATGCTTTTTAGGTTCTTTCTAACCTTTATTTTTCACGGGGCAGGGTGACATTATTAGCACCCGTGCTTACTGCTGAAGTGAAGCGTCTTTGTTGCAGTGTGGGTGGGAGATGGGTTATCGTCAATATGGAGCAGATCTAGAGAATGGCTTCTGTTATTTACTTCTCTGTTCTTGTAGGATGTGTGATGCCGTTTAACAAAGATCTGCTTAACAGAATCCAATTAAAATCTGGGAGATTTTCCTTGCCTTGCCTGTGCCCAGCACGCTGTCATTTCATCACAGAACCACAGAATCACCATGTTGGAAGAGACCCACTGGATCATCGAGTCCAACCGTTCCTATCAAACACTAAACCATGCCCCTCAACACCTCGTCCACCCATGCCTTAAACACCTCCAGGGAAGGTGACTCAACCACCTCCCTGGCTAGCCTGTTCTAATGCCCAGTGACCCTTTCTGTGAAAAATATCTTCCTCATGTTCAGCCTAAACCTCCCCTAGCAGAGCCTGAGGCTATTTCCTCTTGTCCTGTCCCCTGTCACTTGGGAGAAGAGGCCAGTTCCCTTCTCTCCACAGCTTCCTTTGAGGTAGTTGTAGAGAGCAATGAGGTCCAGTGTCACGGTCTGAGAGGATTATAAAAAACAAAAAAGGGTTTTGTCTGCTTATTGATGGATGGAATGTCCTTACTGCACTCC
The DNA here is from genome assembly GCA_013389865.1 of Piaya cayana. Classification (NCBI taxonomy): domain Eukaryota; kingdom Metazoa; phylum Chordata; class Aves; order Cuculiformes; family Coccyzidae; genus Piaya; species Piaya cayana. The sequence goes on along the minus strand of WAAB01006632.1, from coordinate 199,314 downwards.
ACGAGGGTGCCCAGTGGGGTGGGGTGGATGGGGGGGGCGCGGATCTCCCTGCTCTGGGATGCGTTGGGATAGGAGGCATTTGCCTTGACTGACCCCGGAGCAAAGCGTAGGCAGAAACTACTTACGAGGTCGCCCGAAAGGTGGAATTGAACCACTCTGTCGCTAGACAGCTACAGGTTTGAAGCCTGCACCCCAGACCACTGAGGATCATCCGGGCAATTACAGACGCTTCATTGCAAGGCTATATATAGCTCTATATTACGATTTTTTTCAAGTCAGAGCGACTGTTTATTTCCCTACAGAATGCTCCTGCCGCCGGTTCCCGGCACATAAAGTGCCATTGCAGAGCTAGAGATGGTACCGGTGGCAAGACAGGGCTGAGGCTCTCCCCGATTTCCCAGCCCGCATCCCCCACGCTGTATGCAAATAAGGTCCTGGCGATTGGCTGTTCCTGGGGGCGGGGCGTGATGATTCAAGTTTCTTCCCAGCCGGAGCCGGCCAGGGGCAGTCCCGCGTCCCGCCCCAACCGGGGAGGCTCTGGGTGCGGGTTCTGTCCGGTGCTTCCCTCCCATCAGTGGCTTCTAAAGATCCCGCAGTGGAGGAAGGCGCCTGAGGGTCAACAACAGCACAAGAAAGGCTGCTGACCTTAGAGCTGATTGGGGAGCAGTAACAAAGTTTTGAAAATTTTCTCCTTGGGGCTGGGCGGAGGAGGCCCCAGGTGGTACCCAAAATAAAACCCTCTAAGGCTTGTACCGAGGGCACTGGCTCGTTCCGAGCTGTAGCTGTTGTTGGGTTTTTTCAGTGCCTTCTTCCTCTCCCCCCACACGCTCTGGAGGAAGATGTGCGTCTCCCATGAGATACCTCGCAAAACAATAATATCCTCTGGGAGGAAATTCCTCCCTGGCCCCCAGCTGAGGATCAACTTATGCCCCGAAGTACAAGGCTTGGGAACGCTCATAATATTACCCGAGCAAGTGTAACTATAGAGGCTATTTTCATAAATGTCTAAACCCTTGAAAAATTACTCACTTATTTGCCTCGAGAGATTCCTCTGAAGTGGAGCCATTTCTGCAAATGTGTGTGGTTTCCAGTGATTTTTAATTAGATGATTCTGTTTGGTGTAAGCAACGAACCATAGGCCCGTTCTCCCTCTTGCTTGCCCTGGGGAAGCTGGAGCTCAAAACGGGCCCTTGGTGGAGCAGCACTGGGGTGAAACTGGTATGGAATAGAACCAGGGTGACAGCCCAAAGCTGGGGACAGTTTTGTAGATGTCACTAAAAGAAAGCGAAAAAAATATATGGGAATGGGATGGCACCATTCCCGCTCCCACTCAGGAGTGTTGCTGGGCACAGCTTTGCTGTCGGCACCTGGCTCCAAGTCATGATTTACCCCACTGGAACGGGACTGGCTCTGGTATCATCTGGCCTGGTTTTTTCCCAACATGGCATGAGTGTGTCTAAGGCCTTATTGTTTGTAGGGAAAAGCTTTTTTAGCAACTTAACTGTGGGTTTTAGAGCACATTTTTAACTTCAGCCCAGAAGCGGGGCTTTTATCACAAGGAGCTCGTTGGAGAGCTGGTCCTGCGCCTGCCAATGCCAGCAGGAATTTTTCTTCCCTTTGTTGGATTGTAGGATTCCTATCCCCTGGTACATTCCTCTCTCTTCACCTGTAATTTATCCCAGTAGCAGGTGGTGTAATCTAGCAAGTTTCTTTTGTGCTTAAAAATGCACGGGGAGGGGAGTGAGTGAGTGGAAGTAGGGCATGTGTGGGAGGAGGTGCAGGGAAATTAGTCATGGGGAAGAAGAGGTTAGCACGAGGGGTTGAGGAATTCAAATGGCCACAGCAATCCCTCAGGCTTCCAGCCGAGCCTATCCTGATATCTACTGGGAGAAGCACATCAGCTCAGAGATATGTTTCTTTCGGGCCAGTGGCACGTGACCTTGCTGACCAATTAAGCCTGGACAAGAATGGCTGCCAAGGGTCAGAGGAGATACTCACAGTTCTTGTGCTTCACTTTCAAGGCTCAACTTTGATAACTTTCACTTTCTCTTTGCTTTCCTCTCTAGCATCTCCCTTTTCTGGATCTCTTCCCCTGTGACATTTCAGAGGAAGGGGTCTTAGTGTGAAAATGCTGCACTCATCTTCTCATGGCTCCTAGAATTTTTAAGCACAGATGCCCCTTTTTCACATCTTGTGATCAATCTCACTGTACTTTCCAGGAAAAGACTACACCAAGCACTCACATCCAAAAGAAAAATAACTGCTAGGCAAAATACTCCAGCCAGGGAAGCAAAGGATCCATTGGAAGGGCAAACTCCTAAAACTTCCCTTGTTATGCAGTAAAGGGGCATGGAAGGATAATGAAAGCAGCAGTTTCTAAAGATCACGTAGTGGAGGAAGGTGCCTGAGAGGGTCAACAACAACACAGGAAATGTTGCTGACCTTAGAGCTGATGGGGAAGCAGTAACAAAGAAGTTTTGAGAATTTTCTCCTTGACCGGATACTACCCTGTCTAGGTTCAGGTCTGCTTCTGGAGCGGAAGCTGTGCTAGCCACTGACTTCCCAAGTAGTGGTTGAAAATAACCTTTCTAGGACCTCTGCCTGTCTGATTTTCAAAGGCTTTTGTCATCACTGACCACAAGGGACTGCGGATGAGTTGCAGCGCCTGGCAGAGTTGACAGTCCTCTTCTATGAGGAGTGACCATAGGGGTCAGGTACTTATAATAGAATCATGGAATAACCAGGTTGGAAGAGACCCACTGGATCATCAAGTCGAACCATTCATATCAAACACTATATAAACAACACATTGTGCAGTTCCCACTCCTCTCTGCTGCTGCTCAATGTTCTTATAAGGGCACAGGTGCTGATCAGGAATCAGTGCGTAGAGCTATCTACCACCTGTGGCTAATGGTCATCTTATGGCTTATTATTAGATTCATATGACTACCAAAAATGCAAATGCATACCTCCTGAGATTTTGAAAAGCTTGTAAATTAGTGAACAGGCCTGTTGATGTGAAAGGCTTCTCAGCACCTGATTTGCCTTTAAACATTTCCTAGAAATCTTGTAAGCACTCAGCTTCATCTTTAGACCAAGTTTCTTTGAAAATCTGACTCTTCGACATTACATGTATAGAATAAATTAAATGTATCAGCTTAATGATGGAAAAGCTCCCTCTCCTCAGCTATGCTCTTAATTAAAGCATTTCTCAGTGTCTTTGGACTTGATTCTCCACCTTATGCAGACAACTACGCTATGCCAAATGGGTGCAAAGCACTGCCAGTTTAGGTTTGATTCAATGCCCATTCAAGTTAATAGAAATCCTCCCACGGAAATCAACAGGATTTGGTTCAGGCCCCAAAATCAATAGGGAATTCTAATTTGGCAGTATTTTACACTCACAATGCATGACTATAAGCAAATATTCAAGATACAAAGCCTTGGAGAATTTAGAAGGGCCTTTGTAAGGGGCTTCTGAGGCGAACTGAAGCCTAGACTATTTAAGCAATTCACAGTGCCTAAGACTGTCCAGCAAGGAAGCCTTAAAACAAATCAATCTGAACTTCTCCCATTCATCTTTTTTTTATAGCACTCTTGCCACTTAACAATGAGCTCTTGTTGTTTTGGTTTTTTTTTTTGGTCCCAGGCTGACAGAAGATATAAGTATCTTCAGTGCTTTGTTCTTACTCATTTTAACTACCAGAACCTGACTTATGTCAGAAAAGATAAGCCTAGATCCCTACTGTATTAATAAATAATTATTTTTCTATAAGGTGAGGCATAAGAAGGGCTGTTATTCTTAGCAGCAGCAATGAAATTTTAGCAGCTGATGACGTCAGTGCTAAAATGTCAGTGTGAAACAGGCTGGAACAAATTAAAAGTGTGGTGTCGTCACTGTGAGAGCGACTCTGCCCTCCGGAGGGACTGTGGTTGGAAGCTGCAGATGCACTTCAGCAGATGAGGGGTCAGAGGGTTGTGGGAGCTTCTCAGAAACCTCAAAAAAAGCAACAACAATCATCTCAGTACCAGAAAGGTCAAAGAAGATGCTATTTGAACGTTCCTGCCCACCTCATGGTGTGAGTTAACAGCAAGGGAAGGGCTGTGTCTACAAACCAGATTCCAGGAACTAGTACAGAAAAAAAATCCCCAAATAAAATTGGCTGTCTTCTAGTCATTTAACAACCTAGGCTAACTCCATCTCTGATGTCATTTCTATTGCGCAAATCAAAGAGAAATTTGGCCTGAGATACCTGTTGTCATGGTATGCTGCTTAAAAGAGAGTGATGCACTTGGAGTATGGGTGATCCTGAAGTGTTTTATTACTTAACTGTACTCTTGCATTTGACAAATGCCTTCAGGCTATCAAAAACTGCTGAACTCAAGGTGCACAGAGTATTAGTCAAAATGGGGTAAAATTCCAAATGCATTCCATGCTTGTCCTCAGAGACTGGTCTTGTCCAGTTCTTCGTTAGTCTCACATTGTGTTGTTAGACCAAACCCTGCCAGTGCAGGGCACAGATGTTAGGCGAGAGGTGGTATCACAGGTTCCTGATATCTCGGGGTCTTAAACCCTGTATCTTCTTGTTCCAGCAAGTGAGTTACCTCATCTGCAGAAGTTGTTGAGCTGTGGGATGTGCTGTTGTTGGGAGCGGTAGAGAGGGTTGGGAGCATCCTGCCTTCCTTCATGGAGACCTGCAGTATTTTCTATGGAAATATGGGATAAACTGAGATTCACTGGATTAGTGTTTCTAGAAAACTAGTACTGGTAACAAAGCTGCTCTGTGTTGTTTCACTGCTTTCTAGAACAGCTGTTCTAGTGGCTGTTGGATTGGATGTGGTTACAGCAGACAGAGGAAAATACACTGAGATGTATGCTTATCTATCAATCTTACCAGCTGTTTCTGGCATGCAGCAATTGGCTGACCACAGTAAGGAAAGGAGGATGTAATCAGTTAGCAAAGGCACTCCTTTCTCAGCAAGGACGATAACGATTATTGGCAAACCCACAGAGAGTTACGGGAACAGAGGAATTGGTGTACTGAAGTCACTTCCTATCACTTGGGAGTCCCTGTGCTCAGAGCATTGTGTTTGCTTTCCTAGTACAGATCTCAGGGGTTGTCTGCATTAGTTCAGATGCGTAAGCGCACTCGTCCTGTCTCAGCTCACAGAAAGCTCACTCAGAGAGGCTGGTTTCACAGTCTTTTATCTCATTTAGGGGGAAGGATTCAGACTGGCTGTGAGAAGGGAGAGTGATTCTTTACCACAGCTTTACACCAACAAAACACCTTGCTGCAGAGATATTTGCAAAAACAGGCATGACTTAATCAATTCAGTGAAGAGGCATGTGCCAACAGAAACACTCTTTTGTCAACAAAAACTGTGCTGCCACTAGAGGAGTATCGGCAGTCCCACTCTTGTCAGCATAGAGCCTCCGCTTCACTGATTAGGTGCTGTACAGGCAGGCAGTGCAGGAGGTTCCCAGTCAGTGAGATCACTCAGGGCTTTGCACCTCAGTGCTGAGATGAGTCCCTGCTTCCTCATCTCAAGAGAAAGCATTGAGCATTTCAACTGCACCTGTATCAACAGAGAATTTTATGAGCTGAAGGTGAGCTCCAGAACGTGTAGCTGCCCGCTGTTGCAGTCTGTAGATGGGAAAATTGTCCACTGTGTTGCATGTGGTCAACACAAGTCTTGATGATACCTCGGGAGCACCCGGTGTCTTCTCTGAGACCTTGCCAGCCAGCTCTAATTGGGCTCGCACTGCAGCCCTGCATGCAACTAATGGCGGCCTAGCACTGAAGTTAGGAGAATGCTACCAGATCAAAGCTTCCTAACTAGGAAGGCTGGAGAACCTAGACAAGGATGAAGCACATCTGGTGCCAAAATACAGTGTGCCGCTCTGCTGTCAGCATTTCAGGTCTAAATATATGACTGGTAACAGTAGGGGAGGCAAACAGATAAATGCTACCTACATGGCATCCTGTTCAGTCACATTTACTACAGCTTTAGGGATATAGGAATTAAATGTCCACAGAAGGAAAAAAAAAAGACTTCTACTTTTTCCAGATTTATTGATCGGCACTGTGTATGTGAAATTGATTTCAAAGACAAATACCTGACAGACAGTCACTGGAGACAGAATGACATTGTTCTGGATGTGCTTGTAATTATCTGTCTACTTTTTAAAGACTTACCACTGTAGGAGACCCAAGATGATCTGTGATTTCTGCAATCTCATCGGAGAGAGCAAGTGAGTGATTCCATGCGGTAGAGACATACAGCCTGTGACTCACAGCCCTGAGTCACAGCATTAGGACACTTCAGTATTCAGAAACACTAGTAGTGACAGAAATCAGGATGATGAGCAAGCAGCTGTTACTCATTCTCAGCTGGACACCGTAAGCATGTTTGTACGTGTCAGTGTGGCTCTGGCTCTTCTTTGTCTCCTCTTGCTGACCTGCAGTCATCTGGATAGCATGGTGACACAGCTCACTTAGCATTTGCCTCTGGGCAAGAGATGATCAAGTCTAGTCTCTGGCTCCCAGACTGTCCTGCTTGACTCTATTAGTCTCAGCATAGAGCTATCATGGCAATTTTCACTTTAGATTACTTTGTTCATCTCTGGGGATCAGCTCACGTTACAAACATGAATGCATTGATCACCACATGGGGTTAGGAAATATCTGTATCCCTATTTATAGCTGAGGGGGCTGAGGCACTAAGCAGGCCGGCAACTTGCTTTTAATGACAAAGAAGACTTGTAGCAGAGCCAGGAGAAAAACACAGGAGCCTTAACTACCTTTCTTAATCTCTAACCACTGAACTATATGCTTCCTCATGAGGTGGCAGTTTGAATGAGAACAAGTGCCCAGGAAGTCACCCTGTTTATTCTGTCTCAGCCACTTAATGCCTATGGAACTTTTTTATTGGATTCTTCTCATGGCCATCAGCTTTGGTGTGGGAAATGATTCTGAGAGACAAAGATTTTGTTGTGTGTGCACGTGCATGTGTGGTTGGGAGAGAGGAAGAATAAAAAATCCATTTCCAGATGGCTGAAAGGATACATAGCACTTTGCTATTGGCAAAAACAACCTCTTTCATTTTCCGGATGTGTAAGTCACAGAACTGCAGCTGGAAAAAAACAGGCAGAAAGGGAGTCAGTGGGGTAAAAATAAGAATTACTAATGAAAACTAACCTAGCCAATATTTGAAAATCTAAGTGCATAATTTTTATCTAAATAGGGGGGAAATGTGCTTGCTGAGGAGGATCTGTGTAGAGCAGATTCAAATATGTATCATCTCTTTTTCTTGTTAGCTTCTTTGCTTTGCATTCCCAACTGCAGCCTCACAGGAAATTCAGTCCCTGGCAAGCTTCAGCTCCAGACAGGAAATATTCTGAGGAATTTCTTCCATACAGGTACTATATTTGCTTGGAGGGATAACATGGTGGAGATATTTACCATGGCTGGATTTAACTAGCAGGATATTATACATGTTGATGGAGTTGTTGGGAGTGATCTCTGTCTGCAGCCACCAGCATGCCATGTTTAAACAAATCGTGCTGCTCTGCCTGCCTGTGGGAAGATTCGCATCAGGTCCGGACCAGATCCTCCTTCCTTCCTCTGACAGCAGCACAGCCCAATTTATGTCAAAGATACTTGCTGATGTCAGAGAGTGTCAGAATCAGGCACGCACAGGCAGGTTTTTATCACATGACAAACTTGGTCTTGTGCTATTTGCACGTACTGGTATTTGCAAACAGGTATTTTGATAGGAGGACTGACTACGAGGGGGTGCAGGCTTATGCTGTGTGTGCAGGTGAAATAAAGCCTTTGCTCTTGTCTTTGTTTTCTGAGGGGACCAAACACTGAGAGGGGATGAGTGGGAGGTACTGAGCATGACCAGCTCTAGATGCAAGCTTTCCACACCCCCTTAGGGTTCAGCTGGGATGCTTTCCTCCTTTCTCTGCAAGCTCAGAGCAGGGCTCTTCTGTTTATTAGTCCAGAGGAGATCACAGCAGTCAAAAAAACAAGTGCCATACCTCCCTTAGCTGTTTTGCTAGGTAACCTTGGTGCCATCAGTAAACAGTGATACGGTGGGCTGAATATTTAGTGATGCACCCAAGAGAAATATGCCTTCCTTACAAAAACACACAAGTGCTTGCCAGTCTTTAATGCAGTTCTCAGGATACAAGGTGTGTAGAGAAAAAACTGATCAGTCTGAATCATTGTCTCCCAAGAGAAATGTGAGAGATTATTTATACGGCTGGGAACAATCCTCTGCTGGCAAGGAAATGGACGGCATGGCCTGTCTCAGAGATCTATGATTCACTACAAATACAGAGAATGAGCACGAAAATGTGTAGTAACATGCAGTGGTACCTTGCCTGCTATTACAGCGCAGCCTCCAGCCAGAGACAACCCGACCACATTTACAGGTGTGCTCTGAGAACAGGCTTTTTCTGTGGGGAGCCATGAAAGACAGAAGAATGCCTTCAGAGCTTTAAAGGTCTCTGTGCCGCCCTGTAACTGTGTGTGCAGTGCTGAAGCATGGATTTTGAAATTATTTTTTTGTCTCTGGGGCAGGAGACACAAGTAAAGATCCTCCCACTTGATGCTATGGAGGGAAGAGAAGACTCACAAACTCCCCTGCAGTGTTGGTGAAAATACAGCTTTGGCCTTTAGTGCCCTTTGTTACATAAACACAAGTAGCGTAGACATATTAATCACCCTGCCATTGAGGGAGGTACAGAGCAGCAACCTCAAATGCCACCCACTCCCCATTCTTGCTCCCTTTTGATGTTGCTATTTTAAGCCACACATTATTTCCTGCTGTGATTTTATTTTTTTTACCCAGCTTCTAATTCTGGCTCTGAGGTAAGCTGTGACATACGTATCCCTCCTCTCCCCCTCCCTGCCTTCCTCCTCTCCCTGCACCCACGTCCTCCTTATCGCTGTCTTTTAGAAATCTTTTGTCCGTGTCTTGTAAGCAGCAGGGTCCCAGAGGTTAGTTATTGACTGCCCAGAAAAAGAGCAAAAAGACTTATCTTCCTGCTTTTGACTTCAGCCCAAACAAAACTGGGGCCACAGCTTGCAGGGTAGACTACGTGACCAGCAGGTCCAGGGAGGTTATTCTCCCTCTGTACTCGGCACTGGTGAGACGGCTCCTTGAATACTGTGTTCTGTTCTAGGCCCCGCACTACGAGAAGGATGTTGAGGCTCTGGAGCGAGTCTAGAGAAGAGCAACAAAGCTGGTGAAGGGGTTGGGGAACAGGCCTTATGAGGAACAGCTGAGAGAACTGGGGTTGTTTAGTCTGGAGAAGAGGAGGCTGAGGGGAGACTTCATTGCTCTCTAGAACTACCTGAAAGGAGGTTGTAGAGAGGAGGGAGCTGGCCTCTTCTCCCGAGTGACAGGGGACAGGACAAGAGGGAAAGTCTATGAAAGTGCTATTCCCCTGCTCCTGCCTCCTCAGAGAGGCTAACACTGCAAGAGAGGATGGTCTGGCTGTGAAGGAAGCTAATGATGGACCACAGCCAGTGTACCCCTCTGTTGAGAAGGGTGTTACACCAGTGGCACGTGCTTTGTGGTCAGAGTGCAGCTTATGTCTGTCTGGTTCTGCTGCAGCCATGTAGTCTCCTGTGGCTTTCAGTTGCACCTGTGTCAGTCTAGGGCAGAAGAAGAATGGAGCCTGGAGTCCCAGGAAGGGCCCAGTGCACCTGGCAGCGGTGGCTCCTTCTCTGTGTGAGTGCACGGCTAAGCACTGGTAGGAGCTCTGCCAAGGCAAGTTTGAGTCCTAGGAGGAAAGATAAGGCCCGCTTCTGTACTGCAATTGATGAACATTACGTGTTTATCCTCTTCCACACCCACTTGCTGCTTCTCTCTCTGCCAAGAAACCCATCCTGAAAATCTCCTCTGCCTGGATGTTTGCTGCCACAGACACATGCCTGCTAGCATGAGAGCCTGGGCTCAGTAGAGGCAGGCTGCTGGCAAAACCCCGGGCCTTGCTACATCTTCCTAGGAAACAGAGGTCTGGGCTGCTCTCAGTCCGCCTTGGTGTATATATTTCACACAAACAATCTCACGCCTTTCCCTTCCTGTGAGTTACTTTCAGAGCTGCTGCACGTGGCTCTTGTCTGCCTGGTATGAGCAATGGCTGTAGGAAATCCCGACCTGGGCATCTACATGTTCTTCATCCTCCTCTTCCCCAGACACTATTTATGCCTTTACTGAGGTTCATGGAGAGTGGGAGAGGCAGAGAGAGAGCAAGAAGCCCTCTGCCAAGTGGTTTAATGTCAGTCACAGCTACTGGAAGTCTTTGCTGTGCTGTCGCCAGGGCCATTATTTTTATTTTCACAGCTCACTTTCCATATGCATCCCTAGAGAAGGCTGAGGAGTCACACCCCTTCCCAAGACTGGGCTGCATACTACCTTTGCACATTTGCATACTTTGTTATTTGTTTGAAGCAGGAGGAGAGCACACCATCCTGCAGAGCCAGGTGGCTGATCTGTTACAGGCCAGATCATGGCCCTCAAATCCTTGCGTGCAAGACCTTGCAGCTGAATTAATCAAGCTGATTTCCAGAGGATAGTAGGAAGGGGAAAGAGGCTCACAAATTAGAGTGGTCATGCCAGAATGAAATGACTTTTTCTAGCATCCTGCATCCCCATGGGCAGCTCTTTTAAAAGATATTGCAGAATAACTTCTCCCACAACAGCAACACTGGAGAATTTCCCCCTGAAGGCAAGGCCTCAGAAAGAACTTGTGTAAATTGGCTTCACAGAAAACCACCCCGCTCTCAGGTGTCACACCCAGCACTGTGCAGCACGAGCTAGACAGCAGCTGACAAGCATTTCATGTTCTGGGGGAAATAGGTTGGATAAGGATAGGTCTCCAAGGACTTATGTACACATGACAGCCCCTACTGCCCTCTTCACTGGCACAGACTCATAGCACCTAGGTGGGGGCCCACATGGTAGAGGGAAGAACCAGCTTGAAAGGCATGGGGCCTCAGGGAGGGAGAAGAATTCAGTTTGTGCTGAGTATTGCCTGCTTCCTGGGACCATCCACCAGAGGCTAATGCTAGTATTGGCTGTAGTGGTTACTGAAACAAAAGGAATACTGGAAAGAAGCCTGTGGTTTACAGATAAAATGGCTTTGGGGCTGGGGTAGCTTAAGGGTACTGGTGCAATAAGCCATATGTGTCATGGAATTCAATGTATGTGATAAATAATCCATCTTCGAGTTTGGTCAGGCCAAAGATTACAAAAACAACAACAACAAAGAAGTTAAAAAACCCCATCAATCCTGAATAACCACATTTTGGCATCTGGGACTAGCACAAGATGGCAAAGATTTCATGGCCTGTGGATTAGCTTATCCCATCTAGGTAACCCCAAAGTATTTTTACTCTTGTAGAGCTGGCCTTTATGATCAGTCTTGCTGTTTGCTGCCTGGTATGGCAGCCACCAGAAAGGCCCAGCTCATGCAAGCCAGATCTGGCAGGACTCCTGACTGCCTGGAGAGCCCCTTTGTTGCTGGCCTGACTTCATTCCTTGTTCTGACAGCTCGGCTGTAGCTCATATGGGTCAAGACCTTATTGCTCTCTAGAACTACCTGAAGGGAGGTTGTGGAGAGGAGGGAGCTGGCCTCTTCTCCCGAGTGACAGGGGACAGGACAAGAGGGAAAGGACTCAAGCTGCACCAGGGGAGGTTCAGGCTTGACATCAGTAAAAAATACTTCATGGAAAGGGTCAATGGGCACTGGAACAGCCTGCCCAGGGAGGCAGTTGAGTTACCCTCCCTGGAGGTGTTTAAAAGATGGGTGGATGAGATACTGACGTGCATGGTTTAGTGACTGATGGGAATGGTTGGACTCAATGATCCAATGGGTCCTTTCCAACCTATTGATTCTATGATTCTAAAAGAGGTGGCTCAGAAAGATGTTTCAAGTGAGTTCTGATGAGATCTGCTCCTCCCATGGCCCTTCAGCTGGGTTTGCTCCTTTTTCTCATTCCACACACAGTTTAAATGGCTGTGTTTGTAAACACCAGTCTCCAACTCACTGCCTCTGGGGCTCTGGGCAGAAGGCCAGGGAGGGATCTAAGAGATGGCAGACAGTTTTAAGAGGCTGTGGCGTCCGATCGCCGCCATGGAGAGGACACGCCTTGCAGTTAATAGCCGTGGTGGTGGGAGTCACCTACAGTACCAGCAGATCTCAGCACTATTTCATGGCTCCCTGAGGCTGAACTTTGGGTTTTACTGAAATGACCTCTTCACCGGCCAAGGCAAAACTCTGTGTCTCTCAAGCCAACTCTACCAGAATCAGCAGGGAGTTAAACCTCTTAGCCTCAAATGTATGTACAACATCAGTGCACTGTGATGACAAACACCACAGTGGACATATGTTTGCATTTGACACAGTGCTGGTTAACTATTCACTCTGTTCAACCACTCCTTCCCATGGATTGCTTCAGAGAGCTTGGCTATGTACAGAGACTCCATCTTGCTGGGCAAAGAAGGTTCTGCTGTGGCGCAGCACCTGCCCACCGAGCACAAGCCAGATGACCAACAGTCTGAGGTGCTGGTGAAGAGGGTCAACCCAAAACTTCCAGGTTTCCTTTGCCTTAATCCCTTGAAAATTAGTTAACAGGTGCTGTTGTTTGTCATTGTGACATTGTGAAGCAGTGACAAAGGTCTGCTGGTAAGGGAAGGCTAGAGCTGGTGAGAGGTAAAGCTGGGCTCCTACCAGCTGCAGTGCTTGGTGTGTGAGGGAGGCAAGGACAGATCTTCACCCAATCACAGGTTTAAGACTGTCCATATGTACAGAATTTCTTCTGTCTGCACTTTACCAGCAGGTACATCCATGCGTAGATTTAGCTGGAGCTGCAAAGCAGCTCTGGACAGAACAGGGAGCATTAGCAGCCTTAGCACATGTGGGTATCTAGAGCAAAGCTACAGCTGGGATACAGCCAGAAGTCCAGACAGGCTCTGTGTTGGCTGTAGGATTGGCTTGTCTATACCTGAGCTAATGCCTCACTGCACAGATGAAACTTCTGTGCCCTGCATCCTGAAGGCCTGGAACTGGAACAGCTCTTGTTTTCCCCATGCGTGTAACACTGCACTGAACTCCTGCGGCTTCACACCGTGTATGATGGCTTGTACCTGGTCATGCAATACACCTGTGTAAGGGATGTCATTGTTCCTGTGGGAGGTCAGGCCTGGTGGGGCTGAGAGAGGAAGAGAAAAGCTAGTAGTTCCTTTAAGGAAGGAAGCTGACAGGACTGCATGGAAGGAGCTCTGGAAGCTGTGTTTTTCTCAGTGCCTCAGGAGCTGGTTACTAAATTTGGTTATTGGGCTTAAATAATGCAGTGTGGCAGAGCCCAGTGGGTTTGAACATTGTCACATCCACATAATCCTATCCTAGGTGGCAGAGATCTCTTGTTCTCTGCTGCTGCTATCTGCACAGAAGCTTGAATATGATGTGAAACATCATCTTAAATAATTATAACTAGCAGAGAAGAGCCAAAGCTGCAAAGTCCCATCTATTTCCACTGTGCTCTGTGTATCTATGTAATTTTTAAGGTGTCAATCACCAAAGCATCCGAGCACTGTCTAATCTCGATCTGAGTTCCCTTGGTGCTCATGGAGGCTTGAATCTTAGCATTTTATGTAAGCCCACCTCTAATTAGCAAGCATAGGGACAGGGCTGCATACTGTGAGAAGAGAAGCCTTCTATTGCTTTATGATTTACTGAATGAAAGCCCAATTGGGTTGGAGGAGTTAGGGACATCATGGTCACTCTTGGTCCAGGAAAAATTAAATCCTCTTTCTGTTATTCCAGTGAAAGTGGGGCAGGTTTATCAAGGGAGTGCAGAAAGCCACGGTCCCCTGGCCAATGCATTGTCTAACTTCCAGATCACATAATGTGGAAGTAGAGGCAGCTCTATACAGCCTGCACACAGCCTCTGCATCAAGGCTGCATCCAGCTCTGGGGCAAGAAGAGAGAAGGCTGTCTGCCACCCCATGCTGCAGATCCGACCCACCATACAGAGCCAATGGAGAAGTGCAGGATTGCTTTTCAACACACAGGGAAGGGGGAAGAAAACTGCACTAATGGTCCTCTCAGCTGACCTCCTGTCCCACACTTTCTGCAGACTTTGTGAAACAGATTAAAACCTGCCAGATGACCACTAATGGCTAAGACAGTGAGCACTAAGAGTAGCAAAGGGACTCACTGTACTGAACATTCTCACCTGGAGTGAAATCAGATTAAACCTTTCCTTCATTACCAGGGAAACGGTATTTGTTTCTAGGGAAAGCCTGCCAGAGCAGTGCAATTACTTTCTGTTCTTTGGGCTGCACTTAGGAGAAAGGTCTCTCTCAGCTTCTGCCCAGTCTCCCTGATTTGATATGACGCTTGACAGCAGGTTTTCATGGCAGAGGATATGCAGCAGTTACTGGGAGACAGCCTCTCCAAATCCTGCTTGCAAGCACTGCATTTCAGTCTGTATTGTAAGTGCAGGTCCTCCTCACCCTCCCCCATCAATCAGCCCTATTCTCCTTCCCCCGCAACTGCTGGAGTATTTTTAGTGACATTGAATAAATACATGTTAAATCTTTCTCCATTAGTGACATGTCAGAAATTAAAATGGCATCAGCTGTAAAGCCTGCAGCAAAGCCAGCTTCATCTAGGGCTCTTGCACATGGTTGCCCAAGAGGCTAGGAAGAATAGTACCTGCACTGCTTTTTCTTCGATCCATTCATATTCTCTGCCCACACTTTTGCTCTTCTTCCTCCAGAAATACTTATGCACCTTCTTGTGCTGTTTTCTCACCAACTATCCCCAGGCCTCATGAACTTCATGCTTAGAAAGAGTCTTCAGGTTACCAAGTTTCATTTTCTCCAGTCACATGTTAGACATGTCCTCTCCAGACATCATGTCAGAGATTCCTCAAGCCCTCTTGTAAAAAGCCATTGGATTTTTTTATTTTTTTGGCCCTTACTAAAACCACTGTATAGCAATTCCAAAACTGCTTCCATAGCTAGGACTTGGCAGATAGGAATCTAAGTATATTCATAACTAGATTTTTCCATCTATACCTACAACTGCCTCCCCCTTTTTCCACATGATCTCCACTCTTCCATGTACATTGGCTCCTCAGCTAAACTCTATGTCTGACTGTAAGCCATGCTCACTCTGACAGTCACCCTACTCCTTTATTTCAGTCTCTGGTTTTCCCTAGACATCCTACCTCTTCCTCGCTAGCTGTTGCTTCACATTTCTCCTGCCTTATGCTTCCCCCTGCCCTTCTCTGTCTCCTTCCTTCTCTATTGCCCTTTTTGGTCTACCCTGCCTCCCAGTCTAATCCATCTTCTCCAGTCAGAGATGGACATCTCTGCTGTCTCTAATGGTTCAGGCAAACATCTTGTATCTTCTTTGAGTTGCCCAAGGCAGGAGCTTGCTCTCCTTTGATACTACTCCTTCGGGTACCTGGTATGGATCAGCTTGGCATCCAGAGCCTGAGGAAAAGTCTACACAGAGCTCACATCACAGCCTGTGTATCTTAACAGGAAGAGATCAGCTCAGAAACTCTGCCATGAAGGAGTAGTGTATATGGATTAGGTGAAAGACACTGAAATACTACAGCTATCAAGTAAGCCAAAATATCTGTGAATTGTATCGTGACTGATTGCGCAGGGTAGGGGGAAAACTGCCATTAAGGAAGAGGGAAATTGCAAAACAAACATCCCCTTTGGATATTTAGTAGCACGCCCAAAAGATTAACATTGATTATATCTCCCTATTAAGAAGCAAGATATTATGCTGCTTTAATTAAGTAGGTGGGGTCTCAGTCCTCAATTGCCTCTTCATAAGTATCAGGTGAAACATCAGGACTGGTGTTCCCAGTGGCATGAAGTTAGGTTCTTCTGGTTAGCAGGCTAATCCTGAGGCCCTGCTCTTCAAAGGTATTTAGGTTTCAGGCAGCTGATGATATTTAGATGCTTAAGTCTTTCAAGGTTCTCAGCCTTAGGAACTAGGAGGGTGGCTACACAAAATCCAGATTGCCTGGTTCAAATCTAGTTTATGTCATTAGTGATGGAGAAATGTTACTGTTAGGTATCTGCATGATGTCAAATGTCTCTTTAAGGCTGGGTCATCCTGTAGTTGGCTCATGTTGCCTCTTTTTGCCCTTTATTTCTGAAGGAGGGGTTGATACCTAGTGCCAGACTCCGAATAATGGCTTTGACAGACCTGCATGGAACTCAGGTTGTTTTACAGCTATTAATTCATTCAGACAAGCCAGCCTGCCACTTGATGGGTGTTTTGTTTCACTGGGAGGGCAGGGGGAAGACCACAGGGAGAACTGGTGCCTTTCCCAGACTCGCACAATAGAAGAGTTGGAATTGGGCCCTGTACAATTTCAATTACTCTGAGTTGGAAGCATTAACTGCTGGGTTGCCCACTTTTTATTGCAGCTGTGGAAGGAGGTGCAGAGAGCAGTTTGGCTGCCATGTTTTGGATATGGTGCAGATGTTGTCAGATTTTAGCAGTTCAGGGATCTTTTTGTAACAGTTACTGAAGTCACAGCTTTTCCAACACCTGGCAATAAGGGTTGTGCACAGGTAAAGACTTCTGTCCCATGGTGCAAGAAGTCTTTGGAGACAGAAGCAGTAAGGAGAGACTGAAGAGATTACTTCCTGCACCTGCCTCCTGCTTAATTACCTGCCTAAAGAATAGCATTGAACTTAGACCATTACTCCAGGTCAAAGGTTTCCCAGAGGGAATGGAGATATCCTAATAATGGAAGACTCCTTCCCCCAATTTGCAACCAGTCCCTTATTAACGGCAGGATCCTTGCCACTCTCCCAGTTCAGCACCTTTAATCTCTCTGGAGTCAAGCCAAGCTCCTCAAATCTAGGAAAGAAAAGGGACCAGGTTTCCCTAGTGAATCTTTGAGCTAGGAGAAGCAGCAACTCTGATACTCAGGCTCTTTCCATAATTTTACAACAAAAGCATTCTGTCATCAACCTGGTGAGCCATGCTTGTGGGGGAAACAGGTTGTGTCCTTTTTGCCTCATGCATCTCACTGAAGAACAGTGGGTAATTTGAAATTCTTCAAGCAGGATGGTGCTGGATCACACCCTACTACCTGGAGGTAACAAAAAACCTGATGTGCTACCAGCTTTTCTCACATTTCCTGCATTGCTATGCTTCTCCCAACCAACAGAGTGTGCTGTCCAGGGGCTCAGAATCACAAAATCACTAGGTTAGAAAAGACCAGGATCATTGAGTCCAACCATTCCTATCAACCACTAAACCATGGCCCTCAGCACCTCGTCCACCCATCCTTTAAATACCTCCAAGTATGGTGACTCAACCACCTCCCTAGGCAGCCTGTTCCAGTGCCCAATGACCCTTTCTGTGATANTCACCAGTGCCGAGTACAGAGGGAGAATAACCTCCCTGGACCTGCTGGTCACACCATTTCTGATACAAGCCATGATGCTATTGGCCTTCTTGGCCGCTTGGGCACACTGCTGGCTCATGTTAATTCGGTTGTCAACCAACAACCCCAGGTCCCTCTCCTCCAGGCAGCTTTCTAGCTGCTCTTCTCCTAGTCTGTAGCTCTGCATAGGGTTGTTGTGCCCCAAGTGCAGGATCTGGCATTTGGCCTTGTTAAAACCTCATACCATTAGTCTCACCAATGATCTGGCTCCCACCAGTCTAATTCCCCATAGCTCCCAAATACAACAGAGAAAAGGGCAACTACAAGGCCTGCTCATATACTGTGAAGTCTTCTCAGACGAGGAGAGTGTTGAGGTTCCAGTAGTGCACTGAGGATGCTAAAATTGGAGCAGAATTTAGTGAGGGTTGATGAGTGGGGCTCTAAGGATGACTTCTTGTGGGAAATTTTTAGATGAGGACAGGAACTTTGAGTCCAACCTACATGACTCCCAGGTTTTTCTGGGCTGTTATATTGCATGTGTTATGCTACTGGGACACAGGGGGCTCTGAATTGTGGGGCAAGAACTGAACATTTTAAAAGCCATTGAAAAAACATATCAGGGTGTTCCCACGTGTCTATCATTGCTGGAGTTATGGAGAGAAGGGAGATTTCCTATCTACCTTTCCAGTTTGCACCACTACATTACTGCACAGAGCAGGCTTTCTTTGTGCTCTCATGGTTGTGAAGATACAATCCAGCTGGCTAGCATCACTTAATGATTCTCATGTGTTAGGTCGGTGGGAGTCTGCTGGATAAATAAAGCACCTAAGGTGTGACTAAGACCTTGTGTCTTTTGTCCTCAGAATGGCAAAACCAAGGAAGACTTTAGCAAGTTGACCCAGCACATTCTGTACCTTTTAGGATTGGTGGGGCAGGCAGTGAGGGGTAGGATTGTGTGTGTGTGTGGTGGATGTTGTCTCTTGCTGCTCTTGTGGGCAGAAAAAAGCAACACTTGCCTGCAGGGTTCAGGTAAGGCTGCTGGGGAAAGACATTATTGGGGGGAAGACTCTTGTTTGTAGTATAACAAGTAATAAAGGAGGCTGGCATGAACAGAGGTGACTGAAGTCTTTTTATTATATATAAAAAGCACTCAATGCTTTGCTCCCTGGGGATGAGCTCTAAGATAGTTGTCAGTCTGGCTGGCCCCTGCCCTTTAATCTGAACGTGCCCAAAGGGGCCAGGGGCTTTATTTTTGTATTATTGCATTGTCTTCCTCCCACGCACTTGTGCTTTCCTCTCAGATGCCTGTGGCTGCTTTTGATGCTGCTCTCCCCTGTTTTGGCCTCTCTGTTGGGCAAACTTTGTGGTTTGCCCTCTTTCCTTGCTCCTTTTCCTACATCTTTGATGGTACAAGAAAGCTTCTGGTTGTTTCTCTGTTTGCATTTCACTCTCTGTAGGACTGTGTCTGAAAAAAATGTGCTAAGAAAATAACATGAGTCCTTCTGAGTTCTATTCAGTAGCAAATTAGATATCTAGCAGGAATATTCAGCAAGCAAATGCAGAGGTGCAATATAAAAAGAGGCTGTTCATTCCTTATATACCTTAGCATCATAAAGAGAAAGGTTTTTGCTACTTCCTTCACAATAAAGCTATTGGCTGTATTTACTTTGGTCTCTGTTATGTGACATGTTTTATCTGGCAGTTTCCAAGAACCTCACCAATGTTATTTATGTAAATAAATCTAAAATTGCTCCTGTGCAATGGGCATTTTCCTCCATTGTACAATTTGGGGACTTAAGGCACTTAAAAGTGGATAGGCTTTTACAGAAATACAGAATAAACTGGCCTTAGGAAAGGGAATAAGAACCTCATAGCCCCACCTTTGTTGCCTTTGTTAATGGAGTGTTCTCCACCCCTAGCTAATCAACAGCCTGATTTTCCTTCAGGTCATGATCATAAAAAGATCTAGTTGTCACTTTAAACACATAATTAAAGCAGCTTCCTACAGTGACCTTCATCAGAATGCTCCAGCCACTGTACAGGTGGGAAGGATGCTGCTATGTTGGAAATAACGAGGCTCAGAGAGATTAAACAATGTAACCAACGATCTTGAAACTGAAAATTCACCTTTCTAAGTCTTAGACAATATCGCTTCCCTATGGGTATTTGTTGGGTTTTTTTTTTTGGTCTTTCATATTTTTTTTTGGTCCCATGCCCAAATTTCCCAAGGGGGAGGAGGGAGGAGACACTTTCTAGACAATCTGCACACCTGCTGGTTTGCCACCATGGAAGTGACAGAGTTAATGGCTAGAGCAGGTTTAATATGGACCAGGCTGTCCAGCTCAGCTGTGTCCTAGAGCTTGGAGAACAGAGATTCAACTAAGGTTTTTTTGGGTTTTGGGGGGGAGGGTTGGGTTGGTTTTTTTTTCTCCATTCTCTCCCTCAGCTCTAGTAGCTTATGCTGTTGAAATGTTATCACCCTTTTTCAGTACAGAAGAAGCAGTTGCAAGTGGCAAAGAAACTGGGAATCAGCGTGATGGTCTTAAGTGCCTTTCCTGGAAAAATCCCTTCTGCCATAGGTGGCCTGAAGACACTCGTGCATTAGGACTGCAGTGTTTCCAGTAACCCAGCAGGATTTGGTGGGTGGAGGAAGGGGAAGGAACTCAGCAAGCCGTGACAATGGGAAAAATCTTGGCAGGGACTTGCACACGCAGCCTTGCAACTGTCCTCAATGTCCCAATTGTTACGAGAAGGGATTGCACTGAAGTGAGGAAAGCTCAGGGAAGGGTGTGTGAAGGCAACCACAAATCTGCAAGCTGGATCTGTGCATTTGGGGCAAAGCGAGGACATGGCTGAGTCCATGTTCCCCTTAGGCTCAATGCCCTCCTGTTCTGACAGGAACTCGGAGAGACCCCTTCCCACCAAGGGAAAAGTGCAGCAAGATATTTTTAGCCACTTCATACTTCTAAAGGGGCACCAGCGCCGTTGCCCTTCAGACAGCCCAGTTAGGAGGGGACAGTGCTGGGCAGGGAGTGAGAGCTGGGGGCTCCAGGGTGGACACCCTGATGCAATCCTTGCCCCTCACCAAGTGCTGATCCATCCCTTCCTCCATCCTTCCATCGCTGTCTCCATCCCTCTGTGCCTGCATCCATACCTCCATCCTTCCATCCCTCCATCTCTGCCTCCATCCCTCCATCCTTCAATCCCTCCATCCTTCCATTCCCCCATCTCTGTCTCCATCCTTGCTTTCCTCCATCCCCGCCTCCATCTCTCCACCCCTCCATACTTTCATCCCTCCAACCCTGCATCCCTGGGTCCCTCCATCCCTCCATCTCTCCGTCCCTGGATCCCTCCATCCCTGCTTCCCTCCCGCGATGCGCTGCTGCCCCCTGCCGGGAGCGGGAGCCCCGAGGATGGGAGGGAGCGGGGGTATCGCCGGCCGGGAGCTCTTTTTTTTGACAGCGGAGAGCGTCTCCTGCCCGGGCTGAGGGACGGGGAGGACTCCGCTCGCCGGCGGCGGGCAGGGAGCTGCGCCCCTCACGCCGGGTCCCCAGCGGAGCCCCGGGCGCTTAGGGCTTGGCCAGCTCCTGCCTGTCCCAAGCGCCGCACACCGCGCAGCCGGGGCTTAAGGCACCGAGTTTTTAGTTCGCGTTGACTCAGATGCCTGCAGGACAGCGAAAACAGCATCTAAATGCACACTCTTTAGATTCTGTCCCCTGCGCCAAAGATATGTGCAGTACATTGTTTTAGATGAACAAGTACCCGATACAATTTATATGGACAAGTTCATACTGAATTTAAGTTTTCTTCTTTTATTTTCTTCTTCCACTTTGTAGCTCAGGCTCTTTCCTGTGAAAGTCAAGACCAACTTGCCACTCATGTTCCACCCCTGAAGCAGGATGAAGCATCACTGAAGGGTGGACAGAGGATACTATCCTATCCATGGTTAAACAGAAGTGGTCTGAAGGCTAAGCCTGTAAAATATCCTGTGCCTCCACGTGACTTGGTTGGACTTGATGATCCAATGGGTCTTTTCAAACACAGTGAGTCTATGAACTTGCCTGGAGTACTTTTAGGGAAAACCAGCTATTACTCCTGCGGGAAATCAAAGCATACTTTATAACTTGGGACACACTCATACTCGTACAGGAATAGGCCCACAATTGCTGTTCCAATCCTGTCATCCCTGTGCGTCCTATTTACCTCTGCAAAATGGCATTCTGTGAGTGACCTTAGGCAGACAGGACAGAGCAACACCTTCCAGCTGGAGAGTTGTGATGTTGTTTACCACAAGGACCAGGTAAAGCTGATCATTCGGTCTCCCTTCTGGCAAGGTGGACACAAGGTGTTCAGCAAAAGAAGAGTCCTGGGCTTCCCACCATTTCTGGGATCTGCCAGATCATGTAAGCCATAGCCATAAGACAGCATTGGAGATCCACCGCAATTCTCAAAAGCAAAGGCAATCTCCAGACAAACACCCCAAGCATGGATGAATACATGCTCCAGTTATGAAAATGAATGTGGAAATTACCCCCAAATATTTTCATTCTTCAGAACTCTTGAAAGTAAGGACTGCTAATGGCTAGTCAACTGGTGATATAAACACCTATTTGCCACATTTTTGCCAAGAAAACCTTCCTATGCAGACCAGACTAGATACTTGTAAGTATATGGTATAGGTATGTAATATTCTACATCATAGTATACATATAGATAGTATATAAGTATAGATAGATACTATATATGCACATGATGAGATTTTAGGGTTACATCTGTACAAGCAAATGCTCTGGGCACAACAACTCCTTTACCTATTAAATTAATAGCTGATTCCTGTTAATTTATTCTTGCCATAATTTTGGCCTGCGCCAGTTAATACTTTTCCAAACAATTCCCAGGCATGACTGAGGGAGTTAGTGTGGGCCAGGGGCCATTCCCAACAACCATTTGGATCCAAATACTTTGCTTGAAGGATAAAAGAGTTTAATGTTATGGATGCAAGGCACCCTGTGCCAGGGCCCTCATTGCCAGAGAACAGTCCAGGGCACGTCTAATTTACTGGTATAGACATAGTCTGGGAGCCCAAGGAATTAGGCAGGGTTTTAAGGCTGCATGCCTGGACTTAGATACTCAATTTCTCCCAAGATCCCTTTTATGGGACCTTTTGTTTTTTGTGGACATGGGCCTTGATCCTTTAATTCTTCTATCACCTCAGCTAAAAAGCCCTGCCTTCTGGTGTTAATGATTCTTTAGTGTTTTCCTTAAATAGCACACACACTGTAGAAGGTAAAGTGGGTTGTAATTACATAGTTTTATTATCTCTGCTTTCATGACAGTGACATATAACAACAGTGAGATGTTTAATTAACATTTTTTAATATTTTTAGGAAGAAAGTCATGCAAAACATAGGAGGGAAAAAATCCCATACAAAATGCTGATTTTTCAAAACCTGGCTTACATTCATCAGGCTTTGCAGAAAATACCTTCCTTTACCTTCCAGGAAAAACATGGAGATTTTAAGATTACACTAATTTTGCTTTATGAAATTATGGAAGAACTGATGAGATTTTGCAAGGGAGCACCCCTGCAAGTACATTCAGTTATACTTATCCTTGTGATGTAACATCTTTTGGGAATGGTGCTACTGATTTTCCACTGCGTGAACGTACTTGAGGTTTTAGCTTTTCTATGTCCTCTGAAGAATGGCACAGAAAGGTGTCTGGCTGATAGCAGCAAACCAGCATTAATATGCATGAACAAGACTTCTTTGGTCAAGATGCTAATTACAATACTCCAAGTCACACACTTTTCCTTACCCGTATGTCTGGTCTAATCACAGCTCTTTCTCCTAACTCCTTCTGGCTGTTGGCTTCTTAGCCTGACTCCTACCATAACTTGAGCTTCATTTCTGACAATGCAGCCACCACATTAGCACCACATTACATAGGGCAGGGCTGAGATGATTACTGACATAATGTGTGCCTCTTCTTATCTATGTGAGTCTGGTGGATCTAGTGGGACTGCCATTCTGCTATGAGTATCCAACCATCCCAAACACAGCCTGTTCGGTGTGCAAGTAAGTGTAAGATAGCTCTGAGACTGTGATGATACAGTGTGGTGATGATAGTGGGAAGTAACTCTGCAGAAGTGTATTGAAAACCCATGTATCTACTGGTATGATGAGTGTCTACTATATATACAACAAATTTGGCTAGATTTTCCCAAGTTGTCCTTTGCATTTACAAGGGAGAAAAGAAGAGTGCTAGTTCCGGAATTATGAGGCTAACATCTGACCCTTTAGACTTAATTTATCTGTCCTGGTTTTCTTGCAGTTTGATGTACAGTCATGCAGGTCTCACAGAGAGGGAATCCCACACACCTCCTACATGCACTTCTTCATGATGGTTAATTTGGGGAATTTGATACTACTGGACCTATTAGCCATCTAGAGGGGAGCTGGAAAACAGCCGAGTAGAACTGACTGAGAAAGAGAAGAGGTTTTCAACAACAGGATCCAGAAAATTACTCATTAATACCTCTAGGAATGCTGGCTGTGGTGTGTGATGGAAAGAATTAGTTTCTGCATTGCCTCCTCTGAATACAGTTGTTTGTGCGTGCCATGCTTTTGTTCTCCTTTGAGAACCAGGTGACTTATGGTGGGCTGTAATGTGTCAGGCTCTAGTTAGCGTCCACCTCTCACGCACTCAGACCAGGAGAGGTCATCCTATGGTAGGATTTGGAGATGGGCCCGATCCTTTCACTCTGACATTTTGCACTGTCCTTGGATTTAAGCATCGGGATCTGCAAACCTGCCTGTCCGTGCATGAGATGCCCGGATCTTTGGCTAATATTACATATAATTTCCCGCTTGTTCATGTGCTTGCCAACATAAAGCATCTCATTGCTGCTATTCGGTAACCTCAGTTCTGCCTTCAGCCCACGTGGAATAACAGAGAGGCAGAGCTGGGAAAAAACAAAAACCCTTTCCAGACTGCTCTCCCCCTTTCTCTCCTCAGCGCTCTGTTGGAAAGGGTGAACTGATGCAGAGTAAACGTGGTGGTCTCTTGTGCCCTCTGGAGACGGCTGCTGTGTAATACAGGCAACAGAAAACGTCAGACGAAATATTGGGCTTTTTCACAAGGTTTCTTTTAGCCAGCCCCCTCTATAAGGAAGGTTTGTAGGACAGGAGCTGGCCATGGCTGTTGTATCTCCATGGACCAGCCAGATCCTACCTCTGTTCTGACAGCAACTGTTAGCAGAAAAGTTTTATCCTGGAAACAAGGTGGCATGAGGAAGGAATGTATAGTAAGAATTCAATGAAAATATCTCATCCCCACCTTTTATCTGCCCTTTGTTTTAGCCCCTCATCTCTTACCCCTTTCTTTGACCATTTTTGGTGTTAGCGTGACTGCATGTAGAGCTTGCAGTTTCTGATGTGAAACTCATTTCCTCCTTCCCAAGGCTGTTTTCATCCTTGTTTACACAGCCATGCTGCCTAGAAAGCTGTTCCAACTGGGATTTCTGGTGAATAGCTTCCAAATAACTGTACTTAGTTGGGAGAAACTGATAAAGCTTTCAGCATTTGGCTTTGGCCTCTAGAAGAGCCTGAGCAGGGTGTGCAGGTACAATATACATTCACAGAGCTCAGAAAGCAAGGAGAAAATTACATACTTGTGATTTATTCACATCATTAAATCTTCTGAGGTCACGCCTGCCTTGGCCAGTCTAGCAATCTGAGCTTTTGAGGCTGAGGGTTGTGAAGACAGGTTGTCTTGTTCTGTTCCTCAAAGTGCAGTTTTATGGCATTCTTGGATGCCTCTTGTTGGCTTCCAGGTGGTTTGTGGCCACAAATCCTCAGTCCTTAGAGCATTTTTCAGTTCTACCATTATTTTGAGGCCCGTATATTTTACCTCCAAGTCATTCTCTGGCTGTGCTATCACTCCTGTGGCATACTTGTGCTCCTCTTCCCAGCCTTCCCTTCCATGTTAAGAGCAGCTCAATAGTCTATGCATCGATTTGAGTGGATCCAGAACTGTCTTTCCTTCCCACTCATGAACTGGAGACTGGCAGCAGCTGGAAATGGAGTGCCTGTAGGCTGATGGGAGTCCTAGCAGTTCTGTGAAACATCCCTAATGCCTAGCTGGTGTACTCCAATCATCTGATGGCAATTTGAGAAGTCTGGTTGCACTCGCAGTGAAGCACTGTGGCCAGGAGTATAGCGTGGGTGCAAACCTGGCTGTTGTTCTCCTCATCCATGCACCACACCCATGGTAGGGATAAGCTGCAAGGCAGCAAATTCAAACTTGTACCTTCTGGAAATTCTTCCCGGAATTTCTTTCCCCAGTGATACTAATTTGGCTCTTTCCCCCTTTCTTTAGAATCACTGAAACTGCTCACAAATACAGATCTAGATGATGTGCTCAAAGAGAGGAACTGGGAAACCTCTTTGATGTTGAAAGCTGTATTTTATTTATACGCTTGGGATAAGCCCAGAGGCTGTCTGGGCAGCCAGGAAGTTCCAGAAAGGAATTTCCCCCCATCAAACTAGCAACCACAGTATTTTCTCCCTTCCTCTGCAGAGACTATGTGCTCATTTCCTAGCACTTTTGCTAATGAAGTTTCCTGCTTTTGCAGGAACCTAGGCCCTTTCTCTCTGATGCTGCCCTTCTAAGTACTGTGGTTTGAGGTTTCTTGTCCTTGACCTAAAGACCTCAAGTCTGGGGCAGCTGATGAGTTGGTTGGCCGTCTCTGTGGGGGTAGGATGTATAGATTGGATATCTCTTTCATATCTGGACTGACTGCTCCTTGCTAGTTACATGGCAGGTTTCAGAACCAGTGTGATCCCAGCTGAGGGCTGTTATCATAAAGGCAGTTGAAAAGGAAGAGGTGCAACTGAGTTCCAGTGACTAGAAGTATTTGAGGGAAAGAAGACCAGAGATCCTTTAGCCAGATGAGATGATTCTTCTTTTCCAGGCATTAGAGGGAAGAAACTATCTAAAGCAGAAATCATCACTTCTCTTTGCTTCTGTTTCTGAGGAGCTGGGCTGCCCTGCTACACTGGAGCTTGTGGCTGGCCAGGCTAAGCTGCTGGCCCTTTGAGTACTGTCCAAGCAGACCACTACTAAGCCCCTTTTAGGCCCATTTGCAGAGGACTGAACATCTGCAGTACCAGCTAGAGAAGCAGCTGTGGTAATCCTGCTCTCCCTTGTTCACAGTGTATTAGCCACATGCTAACTTTCCAATTGGCCATAGCAATTTGCAGGGAGAGAATGGGAGGCAAGGGAGTTATAATAGAAATGGGGCTGCCCAGCAGTGCTGTTAAGAGGATCATCTCTTTTTCTTACTGCTGTCATGTGGCCTATGCCGGCATGGTCATTGTTTCTCTATCAAATAGATACTTATTTCTGAATACTTTTCAACTTCTGCTTCTTTGCTTCTTTTCATGCCAGTCAAAAACTGCATCTTCAAGAATATGAGTCCTGGGTAGGTCATTGCTCAGATGTGCTGAAAAAGATGTATCTATAAAAGAAGAGACAGCTGTCAGTCTCAGCCATCTCTGACCAGCTCTTCCTAATACTCCTTGAAGCGTTTGCATAACAACAGCTGGCTCAGCTTTGGGATAGCTTGTAGCTGTTAACTTAATGGTGGCCAGTTCCCACCTTTGGGCACCTGTAGCCTTAGTGAAGGGCTCCTTTCTGACTGCACATGAGATATTTCCCAGCTGCCTGCCCCGCATTGCTGGCATAAAGACCACATGGCCAGAGCTCAGAGAGCGCCTGCATGCACTGCAACCTCACCCTTGCAGCTGGGTCACAAGGGTGTTCATGGTTTGTATGGTGGGGACTTGTCTCAGGTTGGCCTGTGTCAGGGCAGACTTCGCACAAAGGCAAAGTCAGCGATGATCCTTTCTGGACGAGCCTACTGGCTCAGCAAGTCACATACTGGGAGGATAAATGTCCTGTGGTACCTGCCATGAATTATTGGTGGCTAGCTCAGGGACAGAGCTTGGCACCCTTTGCCATGGTAAACACTATAGCTGCCTTTATTGTCAGTTGTACTGTTTTGGGAACAATTCTCATTATTTTGGGGGACTCTCCTTCTCCCCTGCTTTTTACCTACACACACTGGACTGTGGTTGAGGCAGCCTGGTGGACAGCCTTGCTGTGTGGCACCATTTAAAATGTGCCTGGCTTTGGGCCCACATCTCCTTCCAAGCAAGCTCTAGGCTCAGCTTTCATCTGCCTTGCTTGCTTTTAGCATTCCCCTCGGCAGACAGATGCTTTTTCCACTCCTGGCACTGGCTACAGCTCCAGCGACTGTCTCAAACATCACCCAGCTAGGGTCATGAGTAAGAAGGGATGGGATGTTTTTTTCCAATTCATCTCCCTTGGTGTAATGAGAGGAGATCCCCAATAGATGGCACTCGAACCTCTTCCCTGGCTGATATTTTTGCCTTTAGCATCAGGATGTTCAGACTAGGGTCTGGACAGACGCAGTATGATCCTGCTATGGCACAGTGCGAGGAAAAAGGGAGCAGAGAGCTTTTTGGTGTGCAAGGTGGGCCAAGCAAATCCCCAGCTGACTTCAAAGGGTGAAAGCAGCATCTCTTTCCTTATAAGAGGGCTTGGTCAGGCCTGCCTAATGGGGCCTTATGCACCCACACACATTCCTGTTCTTGAACCTTGCAGTGTCAGTGGAACACCCAGGACAGGATAAGCTGCAGAAGTGTCTTCCAGGCACAATGGGAAACACAGCTTAGACAGAATCTGTGCATTAAACTAATCCTCACTGCATTGATTCTTCACTGAAAGGGTCATTAGGCAATGGAATGGTCTGCCCAGGGAGGTGGGTGACTTGCCTTCCCTGGAGGTGTTTAAGGCACGTGTGGATGAGGTACTGAGGGGCATCGTTTAGAGATTGGTGGGAATGATTGGACTCGATGATCCGGTGGGTCTCTTCCAACCTGGTGATTCTATGATTCCATGATTCTATGATTTTACCCCTCCTGCTTGTCTCCCACATTGTACTGTTTGGCCAGGAATTCCACAGAAGAATTTCTCCAAGGGAAAATAAGATGTAGCATGCCAGGAACTAAGGCATGAATCTCTTCCCTATGGCAGCAGCAGGCAGTAACATGTAGGTATGGGGGAAGAGAACCAGGATCCTGGTTGAGATCACAGCCCCCTGCCCTTTCCCTGTCACCACTATACCAGGTGTTCTTGCACTGAAAACTTGCCACTTGTCTCAATCCTGCTCCCGGTCTGGCCATGACGAATTTAAAGAGATCCTCCAGCAAAGCTGGAGAAGGTGTGTGGGCTTTACAATAGCTGTTATGTGTTGTATTCTTCATGTTTTTATCAGGTGACCAGAAGAAACGCGGCCTCTTCGGCTACGTTTGAGATTTGGATTTTGTTTGAACCCAGTATGCAGATGAAACCCCCAGGAGCCAAAGGCAAAGCAAGGCAATTGTGATGCTTGGGAAGAGAAACCACTGAATTTTGCATTACTCCAGCAGTGTGATCTAGTAACAGGCTGGATTACAGTCTGGGAGCATACTGCTAGGGGCCAGGAGATGCCACTTCTATTCTTGGGTCTTCCACAGCTTTTTTCAGTCACTTTCAGAAAGTCAAGTAGCCTTCCACTGTCTTAGCTTTCTCCTTTGGGAATACTACTATTACTTTACCCCGGGAAACATTTTGCTGTCCTTGGATGAAATTACTTGGTAGTATTCTGCAGCCTGTATATATGTGGAGGAGCAATGCCTCCAGATCTTTCAGAAAACTTTCTTTCCAGTACACGATGCAGCAGTATGACTTGTCATCTATTTGGAACTCATCTAGTTTGACAAGCTGGCATCACATAAGACAAGAGCTGGTGCAGTAGGCTACAACGCTGCTCTCTGCAAGGGTTTCTTTTTTCTCTGGGAGTCCACTCAATTGTTTATCACTGGTTGCAGCAGTGTGTCACTGTGCCTTGTTTAGATGCTGGATCCTATGGATCAGTGGAGAGCTTGTGATCTGTCAGTCAGTCGCTCTAGACATAATAGTGGAGCAAGAGAGAGACCATGGTACTTTACCAGTGTGAGATACAAGGTTAGCTGGGGAGGGACTTGAGAGCATGAGTTTCTTCTGAGCCTGCTGGAGCCTGGAGATGCTCATGGCTATGCAGTCTGAGAAAACACTGGGAGCAGGTGTGTGTAACTTGACCTCAAACAGACCTAGGTGTTCCTGAAGTTGATATTCCTGGCTATTTTGGCTATATTAAATACAAAGGAGGAAATAAACAGCTGCTCTGCAGGTATCTGTTGAAACACACAGAGGCAAAGGTTACAGAAGCAGAGTCATTACAAGGAATTACAATATTAGTTTCTCTCACATTGCAAAGTGCCATGACAAAACCTCATTGGCACTTGCTTTCGTTGCTTTTCATTACCAGCACTGGCCCTACAGCAGGTTAGGCAGCCTGCACCCACCACTGGGCAGTGGTCAACATTGCTGTTTTGTGTCCTCAAGGGGTAGTGTGAATTCAAGGTAGAGGCTGTGAGGTGTTGCAGGTGGGTGGCAGGTTCTCCTTAAGTGACATTCACTAGGGTAAGAAAATAGTAAGAGATTCTTAGTTGTTGGGCTTTGGAATTATTGGTTAGGGATCAGGAGTAATTCTTACTAAATGTTAGATATATTATTGCATATCTGTATGTAGGATTTCTGCTTTCATCTGGCATTTTACTCTCTCCTGTTGGAGGCAGGATGCTAGGCTAGTGATATGCTCATATGCACTAGTCCCTGTTTTTCTGTATTAATGCAATAAGGAAACCAGAAGTATCTAATAACAATGTATGCTAGCTTAGAGTAATATAATTGGATGGTGATTTTAATTTGATGTGAACTAGAGGAAAAATAGGTGAAAATAAGTCCACAGTGTGAATGCAGACTTGCAGAAGTAGTACAGTTTAATAGATGAGGTAGTTTCCTACTGCAGGCATCTTCTAAGAAGGCGCTATCTGAAAAGCAGAAATGCTTTCTGGCTCAGAATATGTTCCTGTTTTACTCCTTCAAGAAAAAACACTTTGCTAACTGGAGCTGAACCAAGGCCCTTTCCCCTCCAGCGAAGATGTTCTCTTTTTTTTTTTTTTCCGCAGTCAGCATTTTATGAGTGCTCTTTCCTTATCTCATTACAGGCATGCTAGCTGAGAATGAGGAAATGATACGTTAACCAGCCTGTGGTCCTCTGGAATTTGTACACAAGTGGAGACCTCTGCAATGCTTCAAAATGTGTCCCAGGAGGAAGGTTGGGACAAAGGCTCTGCTGGCCCCAAGGGACTGGTAATGGGCAAAAGGGACCTTTCACCCAGACACGCGGAGTTTTAACACTGACAGAGAGTTGGCTGTGGGTGAAAGCCCTTTGTTATTAGTGCTGGCAAACCTGTTGGAGGCTTCCTGTGGGTTCAGGGTGGCTGGTAGCCTATCAGTCAATCCCGGAAAAGTTTCCTGACTGCTTTGCCAGGGAGGGGCTGGAGGACAGGCCATGGAAATGAAGCACCTTACTGCTGCCTGAAGGCAGCTGGCTCCACAAGAGCTGGTGTCATCCTGGCCCTACACTTGCATTTGCTGTGAGAAAACGTGGTGACAAATTTCCCTGCTACCGCAGGCCCTTTGGGAGCTTCCTGGGTGGCTCAAGGGACTGCATGCTTGAGCAACGAAGCTGGTGAAGGAGCTGGAGAACAAGTCTTATGAGGAACGGCTGAGAGAGCTGGGGTTGTTTAGCCTGGAGAAGAGGAAGCTGAGAGGAGACCTCATTGCTCCCTACAACTACCTGAGAGGAGGTGGTAGAGAGGAGAGAGCTGGCCTCTTCTCCCAAGCGACAGGGGACAGGACAAGAGGGAATGGCTTCAAGTTGCACCAAGGGAAGTTTAGGCTGGACATCAGAAAAAAAAATTCACAGAAAGGGTCGTTGGGCACTGGAACAGGCTGCCTAGGGAGGTGGTTGAGTCACCTTCCCTGGAGGTGTTTAAGGGACGAGTGGATGAGCCGCTGAGGGGCATGGTTTAGAAATTGATAGGAATGGTTGGACTTGATGATCCAGTGGGTTTTTTCCAACCTGGTGGTTCTATGATTCTAAGGGACTTGAGGTAGGATACAGGAGTGCTCTGACTTGGGGGACTGGATAAATGGGTCACAGCACCCTGCTGCTCTGCTGGGTGTGAGCCAGCTGCACGCCAGGATGTGGCACAGCACAAGCACTTGCCATAGAATCATAGAATCGCCAGGCTGGAAAAGACCTATGAGATAACCATGTCCAACCATACCTGTTCACTGCTAAACCATATCCCTGAGCATTTAATCTGCCTGTCTTTTAGGTACCTCCAGGGTTTATGACTCCACCACATCCCTGGGCAGCCTGTGCCAGTGCTTGATAACCCTTTTGGCAAAGAAATTTTCGCTAATGTCTAATCTGAACCTCCCCGGCTGCAACCTGAGGCCCTTCCCTCTCATCATGTCACCTGGGAGAAGAGACCAACACCCGCCCCTCTACAACGTCCTTTCAGGTAGTTGTCGATAAGGTCTCCCTTCAGCCTCCTCCTGTCTATGCTGAACAGCCCGACTTCCCTCAGCCGCTCCTCGCAAGACTTGTTCTCCAGCCCCTCCGCCAGCTTTGTTGCTTTTGTCTGGACTCGCCACAGCACCTCGATGTCCTTCTTGTGGCGAGGGGCCCAGAGCTGAAGGCGGCACTCGAGGTGCGGTCTCCCCAGCGCCGAGCACAGGGGGCAGCAGCCCCTCCCCGGCCCCGACACAGGCCGAGCCGCCGCCGGCCCCCTTGGCCCCCGGGGCGCAGGGCCGGGTGCCCTCGGGGCGAGCCCCCCCCGGTGCCAGGTGCGGCCCGGGCCCCTTTAAGCGGGGTCCCCGCCCCCCGGCGCCGCCGCCGCCGCCGAGCTCTCCGCGGCGGGTGCCCGGTGCCCGCGGGGGGAGCCCCGCGTCCCCAGCCCCGCATCCCCCGCGCCGGGCGCCTCCCTCCTTCCCCGAGCGGGGCTGGGGGAGGTGGAAAGCGGAGGAAGTTTTGCGTTTGTTTTTTTTTATTTTTTTTAGCCTTTGGGAGGAGATTCCCCGTCCTTCCCCCCGCGGAGGAGGGAGCGTGGCGGCTGGCAGGGGGTGTCCGCGCGTCCCCCCGCGGGTACCTGGGGGGCTCGGCAGATGCTGATGAGCCCGTGCGTGCGCGCTTAACCCCTTCCTCGGCTCCTCGGCTTTGTACCATGCTGAAGGTCCTCACCAAAAAGCTCAGGAACCAGAGTTTGAATGAGATTCAGCCTTTCCAGCTCAAGGTAAGGGCGGCCGGTTCGCTCTCGGTTGTTTTCTCTTTTGCACCTTTCAGGTAACTGATAACGGGGACCTGGGGAGCTGGTGGTTCGCGGCGTTCCTGATGCTGGGCCGGCTGCTTCTCGGTCAGCGTGCTCGGCAGGGACTGGCCTAGGCTGTTGCCAAAGCCCCGATCCTTTGCTCTCAGTTACCCCGTGCGATTCCGTAGGTAATACGGGAAGGTGGATAAAGGGATACCTGTCTGTCTCTTCTCTTAGAAATATTTCATTCAATGAGTTACACGTTTAGCAATGTAGAATCATCACATAGTTTGGGTTGGAAGGATCATCCAGTTCCAACCCCACATGTCCCACCGGATCGGGCCACCTAAGGGGATTTGCCTGTCTAGTTACCTTTGTAAGCTCTAGTTACCTTTGTGAGCGTGCAGGCTGTATTGTCCCAGCGCTCATCAGGCTAGAACCCCCCTGTGATAGGTGCTGTGCAAGCATGATTTGTCTAAAATGCCTTTCAGCTTGTTATTTACGTTTCTCCCGTCTGGTCCTGAAGGCTGGAATCCGAGTTGAAGTTTGCAGCCGGACTCCCTGTGTTTACCCATGTCTTTCTGAACTCTGCCTTACATCCTATCTTAGGAAAAATCAGGGTTGCGGATTCAGGATAAGGAATATCTAAACCCTTCCTGCCAAATGCAAGGAGGAATTTTTCGAGCCATATGCAATGGGATAAAAATGGAGTCGTGATGAATTACTTGTAAAAACTTATCTGGTAAAACTGTTGCAACCCATGGGATACTCCCCGAAATCAGCAGTTACCCTGGATTGGGGTCAGTACTGTGGGAAGAGTAGCGCCTGGCCCCAAATCAGAGAAGGGATCTGGGAAAAGTAGCAGCCCTTGTTGCCCGAGTTGGGGGCTGGGGATCCGTATACCAGACTCTTGTGGAGTCTTTTGTATGTGTTACACAGAGGCGGATTGCCGTGTGGCTGCGCTTATGTGCAGGCACTGGACAGGCTGATGGCAACTTTGTGAGAAACAGTGCTGATGTTTCCTCAAAGCTTGTTGCGTCCGTGCACTTCTTCCTGCGGGGATTGCATATTCTGTGGTTCTTAGGGGAGGCAGGATTAGATTTTGTTTTTGGAAACAAAATAAGGGCAGTGCTTTAAGTTGTGGTGAATGGATTCAGTGCAGGATATCTCTGCAGAGGCAGCGGGGGATTTCTTTTGAACACTGTTTTTAGGCTTTGTGGCTGTGATCGCCTCCTTTAGCTTTATTGTTTGTTCAAGCCTCAGGTTGTGATACAGTAAGAATCTTTGGAAAGACTTCTTAGTGGTAAATATAGCCTTCAGGATGCTTGAAGGCTTGCAGGAAAACCCACAGAACTGGGCATCTGCAGCCATTTTGTTCATATTAGTGCCCAGGTTTTGTGCTGCAAACAGGTGGTCTGCATTTTTGCAGGCTCACTAGAGAGAAGAGACAAGCTTGCACTTTTTTTTTTGCAAGGCTCATGCATAGATCATCAGAGGTATCGCTGCAGCCTGCCACAGGGAAGGGTACAATGACTGGTATACATGTGTATGAGCTGAAAGCCAGACTTCCAAACTCTGGGTTTATATGTATTTTGTATGCCTTTGGGGACCACGTGCAGCTGCTTGGTCTTGGTTGAGCTTTGTCCCGGCATACTAATCACTTAACAGAGCGAGCAGTGCTCTGTCTTAGGTGTTGGGCCAGACCTCATTGCAGGTGCAGGTGTGGATAGGTGTCACACGCAGGGAGTGGTGTTGGAGCTTCTTGTGGCTGCAACGTGCATGGACTCTCTGATGAGGACAAGCATCCTGTACCATCTCCCTCTTCTTCCCTCAGATGATGTGCGGCTGCAAGGCACAGACCAGACTTCTACCTTCTCAGCTTCCTCGCATGGGTGTGTGCCTATGCAGGTCTGTACGTATTCTGGCATGTGTGGTACACGCGTTACTTGAAAAGTCCAGTCTGCTGTCACTGAAACCTAGTGAAAAGTTGGTTAGGTGTGAACATAAAATCACGTCTGTAGTACTATAAGTGGAGAACAAGCAATGATAGGTTTAGTATAAAACTGGTCTGTGTACCCCATCCAAACCAAGAGCTTGCTCTTCTTCATTGCCCAGTTGCATTTGTGCTTTATGGCTGTTGTTGGATGTTCCCAAGCTCAAGGGAAAGCAAGTTGCTGTTGTGTTTCTATCTTGGTACAGTACTGATATTAGGCAAAGTCCCTGGAGACTATCTTTGGGTCAACTCATTTTTGTAAGCTTGTGAAATTTGACCAACTTTGAGTTGGCATCCAAGCTTTGGGAATCTTTTCAGGATGACACTTCTGCCCGCTGTGAAGATCTCATTTTGGTACCATGTTTCCCCTGTTGGTTTAGTGTGACTGTGATAGGTCTTCCTAGCCTTCCCTGACTTGGAGAAGCTGAGAGGCTGCCATTGCCTCCTGTAAGTGAATCCAGGAACTAAGTAAGCTTGGGTACTGATGCAATAAACTTCTCTTTTTTCCTCCCACTAAAGTTGGTCTTTAGGCAGTTCAAAACTAAGGCTGCTCAGAGGGCTTTGGCTCAAGAGGTCTCTTGGCTCATGCTAATGTTGCTGAGGGAGTTTAGTGTCCCTTTATTGCCCTTGCACCAGAAGTCACCATAATGGGAAGAGAGGGACTGACTGACTGACACTTTAGCTGCTCTGTTGGGTTAGTATGCACTGCCAGCAGTTTCCAGTAAAGGGTGTCTAGGCTGTGAAGCATGGTAGCCCTGGAAGGCTGGTCCTGCTGACCTTGCTGTCTTCTCACTGGATGCTTGTGCCCTTGTAGCGAGGGTGGCTCAGTGGCAATGTGTCAGCTCCCAAGCTGTTGTAGTTCATAGTCCAGCCCATTGGCTTAGAGTCTGTCAGCTGCTGCAGCTAAATCCAAGAAAGAAATGAAGCCTCAGCCTGTTGTTCCACCTCTTGCTTCAGTGGTCTGGTGTGATTTGCTAGTGATTAGGCCAGATTAAGAAACCTCCAGTTTTTGGCTGGCTGTTAGAAATCAGGAGCCAAAAGCAGATCTTAGTTTACAGGTTAGGGCTCATCTTTGGTAACAGCTGGCAACTGGGGCTGTTTTAGAGAAGAGTTTGTCGGACAGAAGAGTTGAGAACAGGGGATTGTCCTATACTGTAGTGAAATGCTTCAAATAAGGAAAGTGAGACAGGCCTGATTTTTATTTTTTTATTATGTTGGCTGTCCAGTATTAATCTAGTACAGTTTTTGTATTGTTTTTCTTTCATAGTGTTGGACTAGTGGCCCTGAGACGTCCTTCCTGAAATGTAAGCCAAAGTGTTCAAGGAGCTTTTAAAATGCATATCCTAGGGTTGCATGTGGTTTTATGTGATGGAGTACTGATACTGAGCCCCTAAAAGTACTCTCCAACTGACTCGGTGAGCTCTCTAGAAATGAAATGTCTTGTTCATCCCCACGGCTTGGGGTAGAAGTTTCACTAATACGTTTCTTCCAAATTCCTCTTCAGCTCTTGTGCCCTTGTGTATTTGCGTAGTGGCTAGAGTATAGGTGTCTATTTTCTAAGCTTTGCTTGCAGACAAGGTCCTTGGGGCAGGGAGCATCTGGTTGGAACAAGTTTGTTCAATGCCAGTCAGACTAACTCCTTAATTAGTGGCTGTAGGTGTTATCAGAATGAAACACTTGGATTGTGGTGTGTTAAAAAATTAACTGTCTGGAACATGCAGCTGAGGAAAACCAAGCACTTTAAGGGTGGCTATTCTACTGCAACTTTGCTGTCAACACAAACAGCTTTGGAGGAGATGCAATTGATGTTCTAATCCACAGTTGTTAAATTACTTATGTGCTTGGCATGTTCCTTTTCTCCTGGGCAGAGGTAATTAAGACATATTTGTCATTTCCTTAATGTCAAACAACAGAATTAAGTCATATGTGAGTCCATTCTGTTGCTGAACTGCATTTGTCTGCTGTGTAATTTTAGCCTTGTGCTTACTTACAAGGGAACCGTTGGCTAGACGCTAACAAAGACCCCATGTCAGCTCACTTCACATACCCTTGCAGCCTGTATGCATGCACACCCAGCACTGGGGACCAGCAAGTCACGTCAGTTATTTTGTGTTGGCATTCAGAGTCAGCTAAGAGACTCCAGTCTGGCTGGCCAGCCCTGACAAGTGACCGGGCATCATCCTGATCTTTCCTATATGGAGGAGGTTCAGATGGCTGTGCAAAGAGAACTTCAGGCTTGCAGGCAGTGACTTAAGAGTCTGTCCCAGCTGTAGCTGGTTATGCAGCAGAGCCAGGAATATGTTATTTAAACTTTTTCTCCTCAGAGCAAAAAAAGAGGGAAGTAGCATCATTATTCTTGATGCACAGTGGGTGTGCTTTCAAAGATCTGTGTAAGGGCTCATGCTTTGTATGAATGAGGAGAGATTAATTTCCTTCTTTCTTTGGGTTGACTGCTAGTCACATGCTCAGCCAACCGCTGGTCTTTGGGCTGGCCAAAGACAGTGTGGCACGGTGAAAGTTTAGTTGCATCTGTCTCCTGTGGTATGTGAAGGTTTCCTTTCCTTCACAGATTTTTCAGCATATCCCACCAAACAGGTTCATTCCTCTAAGGCTGGAGGACTCTATTTAACATAGAAGCTTTGCCTTTCTTCCTGTTAACTCCTGGTAACATTAAATGCCTCTGGTTTTAATCTGCCTCAGGAGAGGGACGAGTACTTGCATGAATGCAAGTGTGCAAGAACAGTTTTGGCTATTGGGGTATTTATGAATATGCTTGAAGTTAGGCTTGTGATAATTTAGACTAAAATTATGTTAGCGGGTTAGAAAGGCTGTCATAGATGCTTAGCCAAGGCAAAGAATAGAACAGGCAATCCCAGCCATTCAGAAACATTAGGTTTTTGAGACCTCTGCCTGAGGCATTGTAAAATAATAGTTTTGCAATTTTTTCTACTTGGCTTCTAAGGTCTGAATCTTCAGGGGTTGTCATCTTCCCTGTGCAGATGTCCAGCATTGATAATCTCCTGTAAAGACTTAATTCCAGAGAGTAGGACCTTAGACAAATTGCAGATATTGAAAATACAGCCTAATGGGTTCCCTGATATTGGAGTAGTTCAGTAAGACATCCTTTCAGCTGGCCTTGTTCATGAAAATATGGACTAGATATAAAAAAAACCAAAAAACCCCCACCAAACCAAAGTCCACTCCTATGTCAAAGAAATCTCATTACTTTTCCTTGTATTTCCCAACTCTTGATTTTCAGTTGAATAAAAAAATTGAATTATGAAAATGTACTATGTTTAACTTTTACATTTCAGTAGAAAAGTATTAATCCATTTTGCTTTG
This sequence comes from Piaya cayana, assembly GCA_013389865.1. Classification (NCBI taxonomy): domain Eukaryota; kingdom Metazoa; phylum Chordata; class Aves; order Cuculiformes; family Coccyzidae; genus Piaya; species Piaya cayana. The sequence continues at coordinate 161,197 of WAAB01006632.1, read as the reverse complement.
CTGGACAGTGCAGTTCTACTTTATTTCCTGCTGTCACGCGCTGCCTTACAGTTCCTGAATTTATGTTGAACTGTTTAGGTTGCTAAAAGTTTTCCTGAGCAGGAATATAGCTTATATTTGAAATGAAAATAGAAAGTGGACCCAGGTCATAATTTATTTTAATTATGGCTCTTGAAAAATGGTGAGTTCACTTTTTTTTTTTTTTAGAGTAAAAAGCAAGGCTTGCGTCCGCTTACATCTCTATGGAGTGGCGGGTGAGCTGGGCACCATGCGGCTGTAACGTGTCAGTCTGGCCAGCTTCTCTGGCTATTGCTGGAGCATGCCTGGAGTCACAGAAGTGTTGCTGGGATGCCTCAGTATGGGAACCAAAGGCTGTGTTCTCTTTTCAGTGGGAAATACACCCGTACCCACAGTGTAGGCAGCACTGATCCTTCCCACCCACCCACATTTGTCGGTAGCCCCTGTTCTCCTGTTCAGTGGGATTCGCGTTGCTCAGTGACCCAGCTCTTCATGGCAACCAACATCACAGGTATGTGCACACTCAGGGCTCTTTTCTGCAGCAGTAACTGTTGTACCTGGCTGTGGGCAGAGCTTGTTTGTCCTCTCATCACTGTTGACCAGCAGAGTCAGCCAGCTAAGCTGTTTTTCAATAGGCACCAGCACCACCCACAACCATTCAGCATGAACACCCAGGCAAGGATTTAGAGAAAAGCCAATTAGTTGTGACCTTTATCTGCATAGGCATTCCCTGTGCAGTATGAACTCTGCTGTGACCCAGGCCTAAAAGTCAATGTAAAGAACGTATAGCCAAAAGTGACTTATGCAGGGCTGTCTCCATTCCAGTCTGGGTGCAGACCAACCCAAGCTTACAGGTGAAGCACAGTTCAAAGAAGTCTGCTTTGTTCTTGACTGGCTTGGACACTGCTTGGGGGTGTGCAGTTCAACATGCCTCTGGGCATTTCTCCCTGCTCTTGCTATGTTATTCTTGCTTTTCAGACCCATTATAACCTCCTCCCTGCCGTGGGCTGGTTTGTCTGGACGTTGACCTGGCCTCCGTGTTTATCTCGCTGTATACAGCAGACTGAATTGTTCAGTTGTAGGACAGTCATTCTGAGACTGGGGCGTCTTGGGAGCTGCCTGAGGAAGAGGGAGCTGATCTTCCATGGTCAGCAGTGTCTCTTCTTCATCTGTAATTACTACAGTACAGCAAGTGCTTGGCCAGGTGGACTTATACTGTTCTTTCTTTGAGACTGCCCTAGGAGCATGGGAATGCTACAACAGAGTACCCTTGTATGGGTATATCATGTGAAGAGCTCACATGGTTGCCTTTCTAGTCCAGTCTTAGAATCACAGAGTCACTTAGGTTGCAAAAGACCTTGAAGATCATCAAGTCCAACTCTTAACCTAATACAGACTAAATGCCACTAAACCATGTACCCAAGCACCACATCTTTTAAATACCTTCAGGGATGGTGACTTGACTGCTTCCCTGGGCAGACTGTTCCAACACTTGGCAACCCTTTTGATGAAGAATTTTTTCCTAATATCCAACGTAAACCTTGCCTAGTGCAACTTGAGGCCATTTTCTCTTGTCCTATTGCTTGTTAATTGGGAGGAGACACCAACACCTACCTCACTTTCAGGTAGGTGTAGAGAGCAATAAGGTCTCCCCTCAGCCGCCTCCTCTTCAAGCTAAACAACCCCAGCTCCCTCAGCCACTCCCCATAAGACTTATGCTCCAGACCCTTCACTAGCTTTGTTGCCCTTTTTTTGCACATGCTGCAGCACCTCAAGACCTTTCTCGTAGTAAAGGGCCCAAAACTGAACACAAGTACAAAACAGTACTTGAGATGCAGCCTCACCAGTCCTGAGAATAGGGGGACAGTTGTTTCTGTATCTCCTGCTGGCCACGCTGTTTCTGATACAAGCCAGGATGCTATTGGCTTTCTTGGCCACCTGTGCACACTGCTGGCTCATATTCAGCCAGCTATCAACCAGCACCCTCAGGTCCTTTTTCACTGGGCTTGTAGTGCTGCATGGGGTTGTTGTGCCCCAAGTGCAGGACCTGGCATTTGGCCTTGTTGAACCTTGTATCTTGGCCTCAGTCCATTGATCTAGCCTGTCCAGATCCCTCTATAAAGCCTTCCTTCGCTCAAGGACATCAATACTCCCACCCACCTCGGTGTTGTCTATAAACTTACTGAGGGTGCACTTGATCTCCTCATCCAAATAATTGATAAAGTTGTTAAGCAGGACTGTATCCGACACTGAGCCGCAGGGAGCACCACTTGTGACTGGCTGCCACCTGGATTTAACTCCATTCACTACAACTCTTTGGGACCAGCCGTGTTTTTTTTCTTTTGTCCAGTGAAAGAGTACACCTGTGCAAGCCAAATCTTGATAGCTTAATGGAGGATGAGATACTGTGAATGTTTATAGAAACTTCCCAGTGGACTTGGATGTACGAAAATGTGTTACTTGGAAAACTGGCGCCAAAGCTGCCACATAACTGCATGACCAGCAATTTAAATCCTGGTTCTTCCTAGTTGTTCAGTGTTAGCATGGCAAAATGTTATTTTGGGTGTGGTAAGGGCTAAAAGCTCAAAGAAGGTTCCGTGAGTGACTATCAGCTTTGCAAGCAGCTTGTCTGGAGCAGGCTTTGTTTCCAGCCTTTCTTCTCTGCCAGCACTCTTAACCAGCCAGCCCAACATGCAGGCTCACTGTTGACTTAAACTCCTGCTGCAGAGCCCTTCAGCTTGCCAAGGCCTGAGCTTTAGTGCTGGTAATGGAGATTGATGCCTATGCCCCACTGGCACACACCTTCTGAAGGAGTGTTGGAACCCAGGGAGTTGTCCCTCAGGCTCAGTAGACTGAGGCTATGGATTGCTTTGCTCAAATGATCTGCCCTCGTGTGGGACTGGCATGACCGGGTTGGTTGGTAGTTGTGCCAAGCGAACACATCTGGAAAAAAAGCCCTTTACAGACTTTCCTGGGATCACCTTCCAACCCTTATTCCAGAATTTAGATTTATGAGAAGACAGGAGCTGCCTGGATAAAGTACTCCCAATTAACTCAATATTCTTTCATGTCCACAATTAGAATAGACTGAGCTAAGTTCCTGACACTTCTAGGGAACAAACCATTGACTGGCCTTGGGTAGCTGATTAATTGGTTTGACTGGGCACAAACCTAGTTTTGAGCCACCCATTTCAAGGAGATCATAGAATTCAAGTTCCTGATGGTATAAAGATCCTATCCCCTCACACTGAATTTGTTCAGAAATCTCTTTCATCTTGCCCTTTCCTAATGTGGGCACATAATTTCTGTGATGCTGGCTATTTTTTAACTGATGTCTTCATTTCTTGTCATCAGAGGCTGTAATCTACCAAGATCTGTATGGGCATAAGAGAAGAAAATTTCCTTTGATTGAATGAAGAATTTCACATCTTGAGGAGAGGTGCCAGACAGGCAGCTAGATCCTTCAGTTTGCTGGGAGTGTGTCTGAATGTAAGCTGGAAAAATATAAAATAATCCTTCCATATCCAGTCACCTAGTTATTACATGCAAAGCCAAGTGGTTGTTCCAGACAGTTGTCTGTAGCCAAACTGGTTTTGCGTGGAGATGTCTTTTTATATGTTTATTTTATTTCTAGGGGTCGGTTATTCCAAAGAAATACAAGTTCTTTGGCCAAAGTCTAATTAACAAGAGAGAACAGTGGTATTTGTTGTGGAGCACGTGAAGTGACATAGTTTAGAGGCTTAAAAAATCAGCAGTTCCAATGTATGTGTTTTTGTTCATAGACAACCCTTGACTGTGGCTTGGATGGAGCAAGCCATTGTTGGGAAACCACTCAGGTATTTTGCAGAGCGCTGCAATGTCATACAAGTTTTCCCATCTTTCACCTGAACTAGTAGGTTTGGGTGCTGATTTAGTGTGTGATGCTTGGGCACTATGTCAGTGGCTATCTGTGGTGAGTTGGTCTCCGAGAACACTGTCGAGTTTTGTTCTATGCATCCCCTTGCATCATGACATTGCAAGTAAATGCATGTGCTGTGTGGCCTGCTTCCATGAAATGGAGCTTAAGAGCACTCATCTTGTGACTTCTTTTACTTAAACCTGTCTACATCCCCCCACCAAATCTATGTAGGGTCTTTGCATCCACAACAACCTGTGGCAAAAAGTTTCACACCTTAACTACGTGTTGCTGAGGGATCACCTATTGTTTGTTTAGAACCTGTGTCTAATTTAATGTCATGCTTTCTGGCTCCTATATCCAAGGAGAGTAAACATTCAAATTCTGTCTTTGATCCACTTATCTGTAGCCCGTCCCTCCATATGTGGGGTAAAGAGACCCACCACTGTGATCAGATTCACCCAACTAGGAACCACTTGGAATCATACAGTGCCTATTGGGGAAAGATCTGGTGCAGTGAGGGCCACTGCAAGTTTTCACATGGTCCTAGCTCTTACTTAAAAGATGCCTGACCAGATGGATCAAAGATCTGGTCTTGAAGATTATCCTATGTTACTGGCTTGCTCCATGAAGAAAACACAAGAAATTTGGTGTAAATTCATAGTGGTGTAACAGCTCGCATCTCCTTGCACTCAGAAGGGTTAATGTGGGTGTTTTTAAAGAAGGAGAAGCCTGAAATGTCTCATGTGCTCCAAATGCATTTTCCAGCCTGACTGTAGGGCATTGTTCCTTGTGTTTGCAAATCTGGCTAATGTAGTTCTTTATGGCTGAGCAGAGGTGAGTGTCGAGTGAGGTCTCCCAACACTGGCAGCTTCTCCTCGGCTAATGAAGTATCTCGGGGCAGTGGCATTTGCCCTTTCTGAGGCTTTTGTGGAAAGAATAGAAAAACTGTTACCAGATGTGTTGCTTATGTGAGCTGCTCTCAGCTGTGCTTCACTGGTAGCGGGGATCCATGCAATGCCTGGGAGTTGCCTCAAACTGTCAGAGAAGCTGGCCTGTGCAAAGAAACCTCTTCTTATCATAGCAATATAATAACTGAGCTAGACCAGTGGGGGTGAGGTGTGAGTTGGGAGGAGTATATTTAAATCCCTGTAGCCTCCTAGGGAATGGTTGGCACTGGTGTGAACAGCATCTCTCATCCTCCTCCCTCTCTTTACATGCATCACAGACGAGATTAGTTTGTAGGTGTCCCTCCAGTTTTAGGAGTATCTTGTCCTTTCTTCCCTTTATGTCTGAGGGGGTTGTTGGCCTGTGATAAACAGTGCTGCTTTTAATCTGTGTTTGGAGCTCAGGTTCGGCAGCAAATGGGCTGTAAATTACAGATGGAGCTAAGTCACTATCTTAATGCAGAGTGGGTGAGGCTCCATAATGAAGGCCTTTAATCCTTAAGGCTCCTCATCTTTCTGTACTGCTCTTCTTTTTAGCATAAATGCTGCTGAATAACACTGCTTCTGTGAGATGTGAGCCAGTGGAATGTTAGAGCTCCATGCTGTGAGCTGTCAGAAGAGTTGACCTTTGCACAACCATTTTATAAGTTTGCTGCTGCTTTCTGATGGATCTTCCCTGGCTCTTTACCATTGCTTTTCATGCTAATTCCTCTCTGAACTATGTATATAAACTGCTATCTCCCTGCATAGGATGAAAAAGTTAACAGGTTAATGATACTTTTCAAAGAGAATCCTCAAAACTTGGATATGAATTAGCCATAACCCTCTATCACGTCAGCAAAGCCACATGTAGACTAGTAGAGCTGGCAAGAAACTTATTGTATGGCTGCATCACATGCAGGTGACAGCTGGCTGAGGCCAGAATGTGCTGGGTATTCATACTGAGCAGAAACTGAGTGATGGAGGGAGAGCAGGAGATATGCTGGAGACTTGCTGGTGGTGGCACAACTTTACTTGCAGGCAGAAGAAGTCTTGGAGGAGTGTATGGCTTCTGTCACCATAGTAAGAGCTATAGACCTTAACCATCCTCTTAAAGTAACTACATAGGGGTAGTTTGAGAATTTTGTAAAACTTCTTGCTACCAGAAAGGATGATACATTTCACAGCATGGAGCTGCATCAGAAGTAGTCTTATATCATAAAGCATAGTATTCTGGAAAGGCAAGGAGGAAATGGGAGGATTAAAGGCTCTGCTTCTGTGGTAACACCTTTGCTATCAGACTTTGTGCACTGGCTGAGTGAGGGCTGTAGTGACTTTGTTCCATCTGTAATGTCTAATATCATAGCCTGTTAGGTTGTGGCCTCGAAACACAACAACAGTTATGTTTATAAAAAGAGATTCCAGTTCTTATAGTGGCTTTGAGGATGAATAAACTGAATGGAATTCTTGAAGATTTGGAGTATTTTGGGTGCTAAGGATCAGAGTCTGGGTGTTTTCTGCCTAAAAGGCTTTTAAAAGCCTCATTTTTAGTTGGTACATTGTTTTTGTCCTCTGTCACATTAATTTAATGGCTAGCAAGAGCACTGTGTGGATATATCTGGGTGCCTATACCATTAATTTCTGCTGGCTAGAACTTAGTCTATTTGCGAGTACTACCTTTTGGAGGTTTATCTTGAGTGGAATTTAAAGTGATCATCTTAGTTTTGCTGTTCTAACAATATTCGCTCAGAACTTTTGAGAATAGAACCATAGTCGATAGGAGTCAATGGGAAAGGCTCTTGCTATGTCTCGTCTGATACCTGTACATAAGACCCGATTCCTAGCTGATGTACAACAGTGCATCAGCTGCATTCAGTTCCCTGTGGTCAGAGAACATCAGTTGTCTGCTGTTCCTGATGACTATAAACTCCACGTGTTCATGCACCATGGGCTGGCTCATTGGTGCTATAGACCATACTTCCCTGGAACAATGATGAAGCATCAGGACTTGATGATTTATTTATCTTTTTTTAATTTTGTGAAAGCCCCTGATGTTTTTATCTTTAACCTTCCCTTGTAAAATCATTTCGGCTTAGCCCTGCAAAGAGCAGGGGGAGATTTAGAGAAGGTGGTTTGCTGCTAACTATGCCAGTTGCAAAAGAACTGACATGGAGCAGATGGGAGCATGCAGTGAATCCAGCTGTGCTCTATGGGTTTGGAATAAACTGTGTTTTGACCAGTCTCTGTGCCCCTTGCCAGTGTGGAACTTAGCCCCACTGCTCTTGGTTCTGCATAGTCCTCTGATTCACTTGGTTGCAAATGAGGATCCCCAAGCCTAGGGTAGTGCCCTGTGATATCTTCAGCCTGGTCAGGTTTGGCTACAGTTGTAATTTCTTTTCAGGAGCTGTAGATGGTAGATAATCATAATCTGACAGCATGTTCAGAACACAAGCATTAATTTGGAATTACAGAAGAAAGAGGGAGAGGATTTAAAACACTAAGAGGACTACATATGCACTTCCCCGCACCCACCCATCACTCATGTCCTGTGCAAGCTTGGTGTTATTCTCTCTTAAGATTTAGGTAACCAACGTAGGCCCACACTTCTGGAAAGCAAGATCAGTCATTGTTCCTCAGAATAGAAGCTCAGTTTCCATGTTCTCTAGTTAATGACTCCCACCACTTGTACCCCGAGAGTTGTCAGTTACCATGTTTGCATATGTCTTTGTAAGATAAGCATTCAACAAAAGTGACATCTGTATTATTAAAACATTGTGGACTCAGCTACCTAGAGTGATTCTCTGCCTCCCTCAAATCTGTGATACCACCAGTTGTTAACTAGACCCATGCTGAAGATGATGTCTGACTTAAGTGTTCAGTATCCATACAAAAAATAGGTATTTTTCTATCTTTGGCATGGGGCAGGCCTGGAAAACAGAAACCTTGGGGAGAGCTGTGTCCCACTGGCTCATCACCACTTCACTGGATCACCCAGGCAGCTGCTCTTTCAAGCAGGACAAGGTTCATAGGTTATGAACCCTGGATATGAATTGTAACCATTTTGCAAGGAAATGGGGAAAGGAGTTTGGAGGCAAAACTATTATGGAAATTAAAAAGGAAAATAATAAAAATAACAACGGAAAAGGATTTTAGAAAGCTTTTCCAAACTAGGATTCTTCTGGCTGGAAGTTTAGCTGTTGAAGGACACCAGCTGTAAAACTCAGATCTAGTCTGGGCAGTCATATCTAATTTGTAAATGTTTGAAGACTGAATGGAACCTTTTCTCTAATTTCTTACTCTGCTGCTTTCCTTGAGGGAGCAAGCAGCCTCGCTCTAATATAACTTGTCCCTGTAACGCTGAATATCTCTAAACTTTAAAGGAGAACTTGGGAGAGGAGTTAAATGTTAATTTGAAGGCCTGTTTGACCTACTCCTTCCTTACTACTTTGTGTTCTTCCATGACTCAACACTGCTTTTCAGTGTCTTGTAATCCCCCTTGTTCACCTGCTTTCTACAGTTCAGAATTTCTTATGATGGGGAGGATGGCACCTCCCTCATTCAAGATCAGGCAGTGTCCCATGGCAACTACAGCAATTGTTGACCTGGAAAAACAGCAGTAATGAAATTTAGTAAAATGTTTTTACTAAAAACCAAGCTGTTAGGAAGGAGAAGAGCCAGCAGCAGAGCCCTGTGTTGTAGAATGCCTGTCTCTCTAGCAGCTGCTTTGTAGGCAGTGAGGCAGGGAGAATGTAAGGAAGCAGTGTTTTCATCTCTTCAGTCTGGAGAAATGGAAGGTGGTTTCCCATAGCGGAGCTATCAGTTGTTGGTGAGCTGCTTACCCTTTCTGCTTTTGTGCCAGAAACCAGTGAGACCGACCAACTCAGCAAAGTCTCTTTCCAGGGCACATGGAAGGGGCTTTACTTTTCCAGGGCTCAGCTGAATAAGCCTGTGTCACAAACAGCCTTGTATGAGACAGTATAAGCAGCATTGGCCTCTGCCAGGGAAGCCACCTCCCCAGAGGGGGATTAGGAATGAGGACCTCTGTATACATTCTTGATTTAAGCTGGGAATGAGCGGTTGCCTGTGGTCAGTTGTGTCTTTGTCTTGTCTGCTCCTCATGCAAGAAAACGCACCACTTCACCAAACCACGCCAATGGTGTGGGTTTTTTTTGTTTGATTTGTTTGTTTTTTTTTCTTAGGACAATACAGCCATTAAGTGAAGCCTGCTGAGAGGGATTTGTTCTACCTTCTCTTTTATAAGCCCCCAGATGATTCTTAATGCAATTACTTTTGATAATGTATTTGCAGGTTAATTTCTCTTATGTAAGTAAAGCCAAGAGGAGCTTTACTGTATCAGGGTGGCATTTTTTATTGTCTGTTATATTTCAGAGGTTTAGACTCCAAATGTGACTGGACCACTTAGGACCTGGGCAGTTCTGGCTGCAGCTAATTATTGTTACTCAGCTGACAAGCAGTAGCGTGATGAGAAAGGCAAGGATTTGTCACTTTCTGTGTCTTTCTCTCTCTTTTTCTTCTATCTGCTAATTTGTTTTTCATATTGCATCTCCCTTGAAGTTATAAGCTTAACTCTCAGTTTTCTTTAAATACTATCTGGTTATTCTTCACAAACCTTCTTTCCTTACTAGAAATTGATGCAAAATCAAATGCATAGGGAAGTTTGTTCATGTTTCCATCTGTCACAGGAGGAGTCCTTAGCCTGACAGAAGGATTTTCTGGTGCCACAGCTGAAGGACCCAGGTGTAACACTAAGATCCTTATCAGCAGGAGGCTACTGTCTTTGAACTTAAGATCTGATGCCTTCCCTAAAGAATTAATGGAGGGTGAATGGATACCTTCCTTTGTTTTCTGGCTTCTTTTATGCCATGGCTTGTAAACATTCACACATCTATGTGAACTGGAGATTTTCTTCTCTTTCATTTTGCACATTAAGGTACACAGTGTACTGAGCACAGACCTGGACAGTCTGTTCTAGATGACTTGGCTTGAGCAGGGGTTTGGGCTAGATGATACCAAGACATCTCCTTCAGTCTAAACAGTGATTTGTATGCTGTGATGGAAGCCATGATCTATTGGGATCCTTGACATGGAGATTTTGTTATCACAGTGCCACAATTCTGAATTTGTGAGGCAAACAAGGCTGTGCTGCCTTGGTAAATGTGGCTAATACAAGACAAGGACTGTGCAAGGGAGGCTGGAGACTGGAACACAGTACTACTGTGTGTAGTGGAACACTTTTGAAGAGAGGATGGTGTTACTGTTAAAGCCTGAAAAGAGTCATGGGAGAGGGTGCTTATCTCCAGCTAGTCAGAGCATTAGTCTTTGCTTCCCTCTATTTTTATATTTTCTGGAAAATCTTATTATCTATACAGATGCACCATCCTTTTCTGGTTCTTCTGTTCATCTTTGCCTGAGTGGTGTATTATAACAAGGAGTTCAATGTGTAAAATTTGAACTTGGCAAGGTGTTATGGGTTTGGGGGAGAGTTTTGACTCAAACCATCACACAAGGTTAATTGTTGGTCTGCTGTAAGCGATGGTTCTGTCTCTGGGAACATGGAAACCAGGTTCTCATACCTAGGAGCTTGGGAGACTTCACTTCCTACAACCTAGATATAATTTGTGGAATAATTTACTAATAAAAAGAGTGTAACAATACTAAAATAGAAGACCTTGCTAAATGATAAATGGGTGCGAAATTGTGCTTTCTCTGACTGGAAGATGTGAAGAGCAAGCAGGAAGGTATTGACATGCATGTAACCCACATAAAATCACAGGGAGGACTTCTGAAAGACAGTGCAGGTCATGGGACATCAGGAAATATGATTTCTGAGGTTTTTTCCATCTGTTTACTTAATTCATGCCTAAAATGCACAATTGCTTTTTTAAAGGCTTTTTTCATGGATAGACTGTGTTGTATATTATGAAAATATTATAGTTTCTGAGAGTATTGTCTAGAACCAAGGGTAAAATAAACTAGTAGATGTAATAGGAGAAACCAAGTCTGAATGTTAGGAGAAATATGCTACTGGTGTGTTCTTCCAAAAGAAAAGGTTGATGTTGGGAAGAGTGGCTCAATAGGAGTGTGCTTTGATTCTGAAAAGCACTTCATATGTTCTCCATGAAAATCATAGTTGATTCTAGAAGAGCGGGTGTTTATTTTCCCATGGCTATCATCAGAGGTATGATTAGCAAGACTAATTTTTTTCCACAAAGCCTTTCATATTGTTCTACCAGTTTAATTTCTTTGGGATATACTATGGGACCAAATCCAGAGACCTAGTATCCTCTTGTTTGAAAGAGGTTTCTTTTCTCTTGCAGGTGCTCTGAACAAAGACTCTAGGGAAGTGTTTGAAGCAACTCGCAGGGAATTAATCCTGGGCTGCTTGTGGGACTAAGTGAGGGGACTGAGCAGAGGAGCGTTAGAGACTAGGGGCTAGCAAAATTACACTTGCACAAGGAGGAGTGAATATTTTGGAAGTCCAGGACTGGTAGACAAAAAGACCTTCAAAATGTCAATCATTGACTCAAATCCAACTCCTATTTTAAGTGACATTGTGCAGTAGTTCTGTGACCTGCATGTGCTAGATGTCATTGCCTCATTTTTTGGAAGCCCTGCCATGCTATGTATTGACATTTATGTAGTACAAAAATTGGAGCTGATAGGTTTCCCACACAGAGCTGTTAAACCTCATTGAAAACCCTGTGACTTCCCAATGAAAGGTCTTTATGAGGGAATGAGCCATAGAGTAAAGGCAATACCTCTTAACTGGAGCCTTAGCTTTTCTAATGAAGACAGGACTACTGTCTGTGTCTATAGCAGCTAGCACAATGGCAGCTCAGTGTCAGCTGTCCCCTCTATGAACTGCCATGGCACAAACAAAGTATTATACCTGTTGTGGGGACAACTAGAATTCTGTTAATTTGGCAGTGTTCTTCAGTGCCAGCTGCCTTTATTAAATGATGCATGTATGTGAATACGTACACAAAAATTGTAGTTGTGGCAGGAAAAATGGCCCCATGCATATACTTCAAGAATATCCACAATGGGGATAAATCTGTGCCTCTTTTCCCATTCATCATTTAACATTTAGGGAAGTAGTTTAAAGACTAGCAAGGAAGGAAAATATTTTCTGGTTTCTTAAAGGGTGGTGCAAATATACAGCGGCAAAAGGTAGCTTTAAAAAGGGGGAGAAAAAAGGCGACAACAGGCTTTTGGGGTAACAACCCCCCTAAACGTGATCCTGGAGGATGGTCACAAAATATTATAGGTGTGTTGACTTAATAGCTGTCAAACACAGTATTAGTCAGAATTTCTCTACCTTTCCTGTTTCTCTGCATTAGCTGGATGTTTCCTAGTTCACCTAGTTCAATGTCATTGTTCCTTTGGGTCTCTGGGAGTCTTAAGAAGTTTTTCCCAGCAGCACTGGTGGAGGTGGATTAGGTCCGTATCAATGTAATGGTTGCATGCTGCCTCATCTTCTATGAAAGTCAAACGCAGCACATCAGACGCCTTTAAAATGGAAATACAGCATGTAACATTTGGAAATGTATTGCCTTTGGATTCTGTTGAGAGCAAGTACCTTGTGCAGTGCAGCTAAGAATGATGGAAATGTTTGTTTTATTCTGGATAAAAAGGTATAAGGAATAATAAAGCTCATCTTGAAGTGATTGTGTTATTCCAGAACACACTTTTGAATGTTCTTTTGACGTATTGTATCTCCCTTTGACTCATCTGGGTTTGGCCATTGGCAGAGACACTAAGTTGCATAGCTCAGAGGTTTGATATAACAACTTACACTTATGCTTTATGCAGCAAAACAAAAGTCACTTTAGGAACAAGGTAAGTTGGGCTTCCTTTGCATAGGAAACTCAGCATCAGTGGGATTTATGTAACCTACAAAAGCTTGCTTTCAGATCTCTCAGCCCTCTCAAGAGGCAACTACCAAATTTGTTTGGTGTTAAAACATGTTTTGAGTAAGTAGGTATCTGGGTATACAGCAATTGTTTTGGTGAAGTTTTTGACTGACACAGCAAGTGTTCCTGAAGATTCCTTATAGACAGAGTATGTGAAGTGTCATTCCTCTGGGAGCATTTAAGGGTATTCTGTGGTACTTTAAAATTCTGTGCTGGTGGGAAAGCATAATGTTACTGTTTGCATTTCTCTCAAATTTTGTTTATTTTATTTCTATTATGTTCTTCAGAGTTGTCTTGTAGTAAAGCAAGATGAGTCTGTTCTTATGTGTGTGTCCCTTCAAGGGGGAAGTGTGGGTACATACATAGGACAGCTAAAATTAATGAGCTACTTCCAATTGTGAGTGCCTTGCAAGATGATAGTGCTGTTGACAGGATGTGTCTTTATTTCGGTGGTGGGTTTTAGAGATTCGGTTGTCCACGTGATGTGGATGTGGTATGCCATGATGGTTATAAGCTGCATGCCTGGGTACTTAAGGGCAGGGTATGTTCATTGTGCTTGGGAAAGAGTTGGTGATGCAGTAAGGTGGAAATAGCGGTTAGCTGTGTTTTGTGTTGCTGCAACTAAGAGGATATGATGGGAGTTTGAGATTGGGAGATGAGGATGTGTATGCAGGGAGGTGCTATGGCTGGGCGTGTGCAGTTAGGTGGAGTGGATGCCTGCAGGATATGAAAGGGGGAGGGTAGGGGAAGTGGCTTGCACCGTAGAAGGGCAATGTTCAGTGTTCATGATGAAGCCTTTTCTTTCTCCTTGCCCCCTAGATCTCCTGTCCCCCAAGTGATGAGGACAGCGATGACTCTGAGGGAGAGAACCAGGAACTTGCTCAGATCGACAGAGGTAAAGGGATGAGATAGGAGGGTCCTGGGATGCTACAGCAAAAGTCCATTTTGCATTTCATTTGTGCTCTTGGAAGTGCCTCCTTCTCCATCCCCAAAGTGCCACAACCAGATGCATTAAATCAGTCACCTTGAAGTCTTTGGGACCTTAAAGAGAGAGGCTGATGTTATCGGATGCTGCAGTCACACTTTTCTTACCAGAGGTAGAAATTGTTAATCATGTGTTAGGGACCCAGTGCTGCAAATGTGAGGTAGAGAAGATCTACAGTTGGGCCAGCATCAGCGCTGGGACTGAAAATTCTGTTCCATGAATCTTCCATTCCATGCTTGTGCACCTGTGTCATCTTTAATTTAGGTTTCCTCTTCCTTGCCATTTTGAGTTTTGACCTTCACTTTCCTTGTTCTTCTGGACTCATTGTCTGATTAGCTCACTCCCTTCCTCTGGTACTGTTGGTATTGGGCAACTGTATTCTTGAATCTAGCTGAGGGTCTTGGAGGAGAGACAGATGCTCTGCTATTGTTTTTGGACCTGATATGAAGCAGCTTAGAGCTGCAGGTGAAATCTGTAGTAAATGCATCCGTTAGTTATGCTAAGTCTCTGCCATTAGTTCATGTCCTCTGTTTTATTATTGTTCAGCCAGATTCTAGTGGATTTTTATGCAAAGGCAGATGTAGTTAAATTTCTGACCCACAGGACATGTCCTGTTAAAATTTACATCCTTATGTGCTTAACATAGAAATTGTTTGGCAGAACAGGTGAAGCATGCCCAGCTTATGGCTGAAGGCAGGCTCTCTAGTATGGCAAACCTTGTAATAGGAAGAGGAGTTATACCTTCAGAAACTAGATCTCTATTATTTGAGCAACAGACATATTGCTTAGAATAATGTAATTTACTTGCCTCCTCTGCCCTCAGATCTGATCCCTAGAATTTAATAATTTTAGCTAAAGGCAAGTGCCTAGCAAGACATTTTTAAGATTGTGTCTTCTCTGTGTTCAGAGGATGAGATGGGCAGCAGGTCCATGTTCTTGTTCTGCAACAAGACTTCCAGGTGGTAGTTTGAGAAGGTATGTGTCTAACCGAAGATCTAGAAACATCCAAATAGAAGCATTCGGTCTGGGATTGTGGGGGAAGGAGGGGAGGGGAAGAAGCTGGTGAAGAAATGTGGGAAAACAGCTCAGAGGTTTACTTGCGAGGAGATTGAAAAAAACAGGTCAGGAGAAAGGAGGCCCTGTTTATTAGAACATGGGACACAGATTTGCTCTGCCATTCCTGTATTTCTTTCTCTCGCCAGAGAGAAGACGGAATTGTACTTTGACACCCCTGGCCACTAACCAGCTCCAGAACCAGGAGAACCAATGCTGCAAGGTTCGGGCCCTCCTCCATGCCAGCCTTGACCGCCACAGCTCAGAAGAGGAGCTAGAGCGCATCAACAGAGAGTTTGCTGCTGAGAAGCGGAAGTGGTCTCAGGTCAGCAGGCTTACCTGCTGCAGTGACAGCAACAACACCTCCTCCAGTGATGAAGAAGTGAAGAACTTGTGTGCGATGTCCTTCCGACCTGCAACAGAAAGTGCTGATGGTCTGCACACCAGTGCAAGCCCCGTGCTGTTCAGTGCCTCCCCTCCCAGGAGACTCCAGCCACTGATGCGGACCCCAGCCTCCAGACCTTTAATCTTGACAAGTGTTGGGGCGAGCCTTGAGCAAGTCATGCCTTGTAAGAGACATCGACAGGGATACGGGGATAAGGTCAGCAGGCCCAGCCTTGACCTTGAAAAAATGCAACAGGTAAGGGAGAACTTCATATGAGGAAAGCAGCAGCACTTGAGAGAAGGTGTGTATGCAAAGACTGAAAAAGGTTATTGAATCGAGGCTTGGTAAATTCATAGGGTTGCTTCTTGTGATCATATCTTCAGGGGCATAACTAGTCCTTTTGGTTGCAGGATAAACTTCTGCTTAGGATAAACTGGGCCTAAATGTAGATACCTCTCTTGAGAGATAAAGCCACTGCTATTTGAGTGGCTCTTGCTACAACTGAGCTGTCCTCTTCCTACTCCCATTAGGGAAGCAAGACTTGTACTGTTCATTTCATTGCTTGACAAAGGAGGAAATCACTTGAGTTCAGTTTTGTCAAGTTACCTCTCCTGCCATGATCCAACCTGTATCATTTACTCCAAAATTAATTAATTGCTTAGGGGTATATAAAGAAATAACTTTGTGATTAAAGTGGTCATACATTTGATGATGATTTCCACACTTGTTGATCTCCTTGGGCTGAAGTCCCTATTCTTCCTAGGAGTTTTACATCAATGTAAAACAGTGCTTCTTACTACTTTACAAATACAAACTATTTACAGTTTGGGGCAGATGCATTTGCTTTTGATTTTGCAGGACTTTTGTAGGGCCCTCAACTGCAGTGCATAAATGCTAGGAGTTTGCCTCATCTCTGTAGAGGCTGGGAAGTGTGGTATGCCTGGCACTGGTGACATGGGCTGGACTGCAGTGCCCCTCTGGTGCCTCTCTTTCAGAAAGCGTTGCTGTAGAGTTAGTATTTCAGCTTACTCTTTGTTATTTTTTTTTTCTTCTTGCACTGGTGTAGTGTCAGTTTGAAAGAGTACCTGCAGACATCTGCTGACCCTGGTAAATTGCAGTAAGTTTAAGACAGTCATTTCCAGTTCTGAATTTCCTCTCATTTCAATGCCTGTGGTTGTTTGGGTGTGCTAGTTTTCACCTCACTGACAACACGCCCTTTAAGCCTACAAGACGAACCCACTATAAGTAAGGACTATGTTTTTATTTTCTAAGATCTATAGAAATGAGACCCCTCCATTTTCCTGTTACATTGCTGCCTGTTCTCAGTCCTGCTGGCAACATACATCCCATGAATACATAATGCAGACACTTGTGGTTTCAGTGCAGTTTTCTCACCCCCTCTTTGCCCTTCTCGCCAAGTTTCTCCTCATAGAACATTCAAAAGGCCCAGTCTTGCATTTCACATCACCCAAATCTTCTACTGATACTGACAGACTTTAATTAGTCTCACATTCTAATGAGAGGATTAAAAAAAGCTGGTGAGCCTGTACCCAGAGTACATCTGAGTACATTGGATAAATTTTCCTTTTGGCCTAGGTGCTTTCTCTAATTTGGATCCCAGGCATAGCATCTATTGACTCTGCCATAAGTTCCTCTCTGAGAGTGTGTTGGTGAAGGTTAGTGGCTAATTTAAATAAGCTTTCCAAACTGTTGTGGTTTTACTGGGAAACCTTGTGAGAATTATTTGCTTCCTGGTCTGTCTGCTCTCTACACTTCTGGATTAATTGTGGCAAGTTTTTTGCAAACAAAATTGAAATCTGGAGCGGTGTTTTTAAAAATAACATTTAAATAATATTTTTACTGTAGATGCCATTAGCACTTCTAGGTTGTAGAATGCCTGTTATATAGGATATTCATCTAGTGGTTTTAAAACTGTGATTTTTTGAGAGGGGGAACATGCAAAGGGAGATGCTGCTTGAATATTCTACCAGTATTTGGTTATTTATATTATTTTTTATATTTTTAATTGATCAGTTTTCAAGCTGTGGCATCTTGAAGCTTTATGATGACTTCTTCCTTGGTCTAGGAAGTCTCATTCACTGCAAAGCTTTGCTTGCTACCTGCACTAGTTTCTGCTACAAAAAATATGGCAGAAATAATAATAGTGTTGTATATTCAGTCTTCCACTGTCATTGCATTCCAATCAGCTTGGCTAAAATCAGTGATCTTATTTCTTATGGCAGTGATCTGAAATCTGGGGTTTGTTTTGAGTTCTGCCACAAAACCCTGTATGAAGCTGGAGAAGTCCTGTTCAGTACTTCCTTTTCCCCACCTGTAAAATGGGACTAGGATGTTTCTTTCTTGACCTGTTTTCATTCTCCAACAAAAATACCAAGTCTGGACAGCACTTGTCATCATGTGCTTTTTAGTTATGTAAACAATGCAAGTAAGTAATATGATGTGATAATGCTAAACTGGCTACTCTAAGGCTTCATCTGTGATCTGAATATCAAGCTGTTCTTGTGATTCTTATCTTTACCATTACATTCTTGCACGTGAGAATACAGCTGAAAAACTTGATCAGATGGAAACTTTTTTGAGCAGCAGATGTGGTTTTCATTCTTGTCCCTGAGCCTTACTTTCCATTCCTGCAGCTCTGTGGAGCTGACAGATGATAGAGATCAGGCAAGATTAATTTGTGCCAGAAGCATATGTGTCCTAAGACAAGAAGGTAACTTTTGGATGTGTGGTGTGATATAGGTTACTCAAGCGTGGATGAAGAGGTGCCGAATGCTTTGTCTCCACATCAAATCCTGTTTATGTTGGATGGTAATGGAAAAGTAGTCCAGAGGGTTGTGTGGAACGACTGAGTTGTGAAACTGAAGCTGTTCATAGGGATGAGAAGACAAGACTGCTTTTGCAGGAAGGCCATGGATCAGTGGCATGTGGTGTCCAAATGTCTTCCTGTGTTCCAGTGATTTGGTGCCTTTTGATAAGGAAGAGGAGCAAATTTAGGAGAGACAAGTGGGTTGGGAGCAAACTGAGTGCTTTTAAAGGGCTAGGGAATTGCTGTGCTTCTACCTCCATGGCCTATGCATAAGTGGAAATTTGCATCATCTGGGCCTTTCAGTTTGGTCTGCCTCAGCAGGAAAGGCTGCACAGCAGCAGGTTTAAGAAGTCCTGTTCTATTTAGGTGTAAAACCATGCCATTCCAGCTTCATGGGGCAATGTGATTATACCTTTTTGTGCACCAGCCATGAGTTTTTTACAGTTGATGGGTATTTTTCCCACCCTGACTGGCTGGTCAACTGGCCACACAGTCTCTTCCCTTTGAGGCTAACTGAAGGCAATTCAATTTGCACTGTTCACTCCTCTAAAGGATTAGAAAATTAGCTCACAAGACTTCTTCCTTTCATTCTCCTGATTGGGCAGAAATACCCTGGCTCGTGCAGACACCCGTGTTGCTGCAGTGAATGCCCTCTTGTAGCTGCCTCTTGATCATGGTCCTTGGACAGCGACCTCATTACACACAGGCTCTGCTGCCAGCCGCTTGCTATTTAATGAAGCTGCGCGTGTCCTAGAAAGACTGAGGCTACTGACACCCTGCTAACCTCAGCATATCTGACACTTTGGCAATGCTGAGAGCAGGGACATCTTTCATGGCTTGAGGTGAAGGCACTGGGGAACACGAGGGTTGGCTGAGGTGCAGGGAAACACCAAGGTGTCACAAAGACTCCTTGGTGCTGCTGAGGTAATTCCCAGGTGATGAGGCTAATTGTTCTCAGCATGTTGTTTAAACAGATAGAGAGGAGATAAAGCACTTTTCCTCTTCTGCTGTTTAGTGGGACTGGCTGGGGATCCTTTCAAATCTGCTTTGAGCAACTTGTGAAGTAGAGTGGAGCATTTGCTGGGAGAGAGATCATAAGAGTTCTCTCCTGGTGAAGAGCATCTTTGAGTTGGAAGGATGAGCAAGTCAAATTGCTTTCATTTAGGTATGGGTAGGTGGCTAATAGGGAAAGCACAATTTCACAGTACAAGGCAAAGTTTGGGTACACGGGTGTATTTCCAGTTATTCTACGAATTCACTAGGTAGTTCTGAGCAAGTTGTGAATCTTTTCTGCTATGATTTGCCTGCATATATGAGTAGATAATATCAATACTCTTATCTTACGGAGGTTCAAAGCGTTATTTAAAATGCTTTGAGATGCTAGGATAAAAAAGGCCAGCACAGAAGAGAAAAACATATCCTGTACTAACATCTGGGTTTCTCACTACAGACACTGCATCCCTTTAAGTGAGTGGTTTCAGCGCACAATAGGTGATTGGAACTTTGTCTTGGCTTGGCACTGAAAGTGCCTTGTTACAGTGTAAGCCCTGGACCTAGGCTTCATGGAACCTTAGCTGACAGTCCTGCTGCTGTATATTTGAATATCGGCATTTTGGTCAGACTGAGCCTGGTAGGGTGATCAGCACTGAAAGCTTTCTTTGGGCTGATAGTGGTTGTACAGAGGATGCATGATGGCACTTGCAACATGTGACCAAGGACCAATGTGTAACCCCTCATATGTTGAGGTCTGGGCTTTGGGCTGCTAATAGCTCCAGGGTGGGATTTCCATATCTTTAGCACAGCTGGGCTTTGCCCTTGCCTGCCTCTCTGGGACTTGACAAATAGCTTCCAGATAGAGAACATGTGAGCTTGCGAGTCCTTTTTACCTTTTGGCCTCCCATTTGAATCCAGTTCCTGAAAACTGTTATCATCTGTTTGCCTGTCTGAGCTTGTGTCTATGCCGAGGGGATGGCAGAAAACCCACTGCTGGTGCTGGTGGTAGTTTCATCACTGTCTGCTCTGGGTCTTGCTCTCCGAAAGTGACTGAGCAGAGTTCAGGGGCCTGTGTGAAGTGTAATGGCATACACCACTTCCTAAGGGGCTCTGTGCCACAACTACTCTCCCAGGCATAAAAAGTTGGGCCATAGCAGTCCTTTTCTCTGGGTTCAGTAGAGCACTTTTTGAAGCAATATAATAAGGAAACTGTTGCAGAAACTGATTGCATCATTACAGAATGAGAAGTCCTGCTTCTGGTAATCTCCTGCAATTTTTCTTTTATTTTTCATCCTTAGAAATATTCTACAGCAGCTGTTCCTCCAGCACAGAAGCCCCTGTCTGTCTCACCCCTGCCAGCATTTGGCACTGAAGAAGCCAGCAAAACAAATGCTATGCCTGGCTGCTAAAAGGCCATCCTAGCATGGGAAAGTTCTTTGGGCTGAAAAAAAGAGTGATTAGATTGTCTGGTCTGCTTGCCTGTGAGCATATAGTTCTGTGGCAGGAGGCTGCGGGACTCCAGATGTACTACATGAGTGGGTGATGGGACATAGAAGAGGTGTCTCATTCTTTTTGTATTTGGAGGAGCTGAGGTTCTCTTCTGGTTTGATGTCCGATATAGAGACTCTTTGGCTTAGTGCTACCTAGCTGATGTCTGTCCTGCTGATTAAGGCATTTGTAGTCTGACAGTTGCAGAGAGAGGGTGAGTGGGAAGGAAGGGTGCCTTCTGAGAACACTCAGGTCTGGGAGGTAGACAGAGACTTGAGCAAAGGAAGGCGTGAGAAACCGCACCCTGCCCTGGTGAGGTGATTATGACTCTGCCAAGCAGCAGATATCTCTCTCTCTTTCTCTGTGTCTCTCAAGTGTTCCCTGGATGGTTATCTAATCCATGCAAAACCATGCTGTAATGGAACTGCCTGTGGGCCACCAGGACCAAATTGATCAGAGCATACATAAGCAGTAACCTGTGTAGAACTTGGCCTAGCTGCTTCCTAGAAAGGATAATGATTTTCTCTCCTTTCCTGAAGGAGGTAAGCGAGTTGACTGTCTTCACTTCACTGACCATAAGGGTAACCTGCTGCTATGGTGCTAGCTTGTAAATGCCAATGGTAAGTTGTGTAGGATAATCTAGTCCTATTTCTAAGCTTTCAGCATCATTCAGCTTGACAGAGGTTACACCATTCTGACAGAATGGTTGAGGTTGGAACGGACCTCTGGAGGTCATCCTGTCTAATTCCTCCTACTCAAACAGTATGACCTAGAGCCAGTTGCCTAGGACTGTGTCCGGATGGCTTTTGAATTCAAAGGATGGAGACACTGCAACCTCCCTGAGCAGCTTGTATCAGTGCTCAGTCACCCTCACACTGAAAGTGTTTCCTGATATTCAGGAACCTCTTCCTGTGTTTCAGTTTGTGCCAATTGCCTCCAGTCCTGGTACTGGGCATCACTGAAAAGCACCTGGCTCAACTTCCCCTTTAGATACCTGTACACAATAAGACCCCACGAGCCCTCTCTTCTCCAGGCTGAACAGTCCCAGCTCTTTCAGCATCTCCTCAGAGGAGAGATGCTTCAGTCCCTTAATCATCTTTCTGGCTATCTGTTTGACATTATTCAGTAGCTCCTTGTCTCACTTGTACTGGGTACTCAGAACTGGACACAGTACTCTAGGTGTGGCCTTACCAGTGCAGTCACCTACGTTGACCAGCTGGCAACATTCCTCCTAATGCAGCTATGGCTACCATTCACTTTTTTCACAGCAAGAGTATGTTGTTGACTTATGTTCAATCTGTTGTCCACTAGGACCCCCAGCTCTTTTTCTACAAATCTGCTTTCCATCTGGGTGGCCCTTAGCATGTACATGTGCTTGAGATTGTTGCTTCCCAGGTGCAGGACTTTGCACTTCCTCTTGCTGAACTTCATGAGGTTCCTGTCAGTCCATTTCCCCAGCCTGTCAAAGTCTCTGGATGGTGGCACAACACTTGGGTGTATCAGCTTCTCCTCCCAAATTTGTGTTATCAGAAAACTTGCTGAGGGTACACCTTGCCTCATCATCTGGATCAATAATGAAGATGTTGTAACAGGACTGAGTCCCATATTGACCCCTGAGGCACATCACTGATTACTAGCCTCCAACTAGACTATGCCATTGATCAAAACCCTCTGAACTCAGCCATCCACTCAGTTTTCACTTCACCTCACTGTTTGCTCATCCAGCCCATACATCAACATGTCATACATACCTTCTCTGTGAGGAACTGTTCTCTGTATGTTGTTGAAATACAGAATTAATACCTGTGCAGACCTGCTACAATTCTGTCCTGCCCCTTGACATCTGTCGATACTATCTATGATCACCTTTCCGGTGTGCTGCTAACAGACTTCTGTTCTGATCACACATCTCTTCTTGGACCTCTTCCACCATTGTGTCAGTGCTGGCAGAGAGATTGTTGGTTTGTCCGTTCCTAGGGCCAAATGCTTCTCCTTTTAATCCCCTCCTTCCTGGTTTTGCCTGAGTGTGTTTTTGGTATCGTTTTGTAACACTTGTAAAGGGGCAACAGTTCAAGGAGGAGATGGACAAATGAGCCATTTTGTGTGCTTCTGTCTGGAAATACTTCTCTCTTTTCTCCTGGGCATCTGGCCATGTAACTTCACTTTCTTTTCCTGGGAGATGTCATCATGGTGAATATGGCTATTTGGACAACTTAAGACCTAAGTACTATTTGGGCTGTCTCAAAGCATGAACCAGTAGCTAAAACATCTGCTGGAAGCACCTGAAACCTGGTTCCTGGAGGTGCTGCTTCAGATTATTAAAGAGAGGGGTGATTACATTGGTCAGGGTGATTCAGAGTGTACCAGAGAGCTTGGTTGAGGAAAGGGAAGATGAGAGGGGAAATTAGATGTGGCTGAAGTTTGAGGGAGAGTACATGTTGAAGGGGAGAGATCTGTGGTATAGGAAGGGAGAAAGGGTAAGAATGGGCAGAGACAGAGCTAGAGAGAGTAATTTTTTTATTAAGATTCCCAAAGGGACAGTATTTGCAGCTGGCACCAGTGGCAGTAAATTATGAGCCTGAGGTAAAAGCCAACAGTTTATCATTTAGATTGTCAGGCTTGCTGGCTACCTTCCCAACCGTGCCATCTTTCTTTTTTTCTCTAAGCTCTAAAGCCTGGTAAGAAGGTATTAGACTAAAGCTGATTCTTTGGCTACAGACCAGAGAGGAGATCAAATGGGCATATGGGCACCACTGGCATTTGTCCTTGGGATGTGACTCAGGGAGAAGTCCTGAGTGATGCTGGTGATGTTGCATGAAGTTTGAACTCTTGGTGTGTCTCTGAGGGACAGGTAGGCCTGGAGGGAGCAAATTTGGTGGGGAGAAAAAAAAAAAAAGTATTCCTAGTGCTCCTACCTGAAAGT
>WAAB01006632.1:53624-136310 GCA_013389865.1 Piaya cayana | reverse complement strand
GGACAGGTAGGCCTGGAGGGCGGAAATTTGGTGGGGAGAAAAAAAAAAAAAGTATTCCTAGTGTTCCTACCTGAAAGTATCTGCAAGAATCTCTGCATGTGAGTGGACAGGGTTGGTATTTACTGGCAGTGGTTTATGGTGGGCTGCCAGCAGGCCACCAAAACATTACGCAGTAAAACCTAGAGAGCCTAACTGTAGCAAACACAACTGGGTAAAGTTACTTAATACCATTGATTATGTGATTTGAGGNAAAAAAAAAAAGTATTCCTAGTGTTCCTACCTGAAAGTATCTGCAAGAATCTCTGCATGTGAGTGGACAGGGTTGGTATCTACTGGCAGTGGTTTATGGTGGGCTGCCAGCAGGCCACCAAAACATTACGCAGTAAAACCTAGAGAGCCTAACTGTAGCAAACACAACTGGGTAAAGTTACTTAATACCATTGATCATGTGATTTGAGGTGGGGTAAAAGGCAGACACAGAGGAGGTGCTGGGTTGGACACCCAAGGGTAGCCACCGTGCAACATATCCCTATTCTGTCTTTTGTGCGTTGGCTGTTACAGGTCCTTTTTGCAGAAATTTTTCAAAAGGATGTTTTGTTTCATGTTTTGACACACTACAGTGCAGAAGGATAATGCTGGCACGTTTTCTTTCCCAGACTCTGAATTCAACCCAAGTAGCTTTGAGTGCCTGGCAGATGAAGTTTTGCTGCAACCTGTTCATACTTCCAAGTGACACCTACTAAGTGGTCTTGCTGGAAAGTGAAGGTCAGAACCTTCTCTACAGTGCTTTCCTTTGGAATAGGGCTAAAATGTCCTCCTGCCCCCACCCCCCATACAGTCTTGGTGTGTCTGAACTAGAAGAGCTGCCAGGGCTGGGTCCCAGTGTGACTATTGAGTTGGCCAGATACCTCTCCCTTCCCACTCCTTCCTCAGCATGTGGTTCATTATGATACAAATATCTCATCATTGCCTGGGGAGAAAAGGAGTTTGCAAGCGGCTTCACCATATGCTGTTACTGCCCATGTTGTATTTAGTCTGCGGATGAATGGATCTCTCTTCAGGCATGATGTTACATCTTTTGCTTATGGTAGCAGCCTCTGAAAATGAGGAAGTCTTAATGTTTACTTTTTCTGAGTAATGGTGAGGTGAGCTTGAGGAGACAGGAAAGTGTAAATGGCTGTTTAGAACCAAGCTGGTTATTCCTTATGCAGTCCAGAGTGTGTCTGATGGTGGTGGCAGTTTTCTGCTTGCTTTTCTGACTTTATTATATAAAGAAATTGAAATGAGCAGAAAAGATATATTAGACTTTTGTTCCTACCCTATCACCACCACTAAACATTAAGTTCCAAGGTTAAGCACTTATACAAGTAGTCAGTTTTCTAGAAGTCAGCACCCACAAGATAACTGGGGTGGCTGCTGCTTAAAAATCAGATGGCAAAAAACTTGTTAAAACCACAGAGGCAATGGTAGCAAGGAATGGAAAGCAAGAATGTTTTTCTCCCTTTGTTTTCCACTGGCACTGTATTTCTGAAGCAGGACACTTTCCTTGTCCAGCACAGCTTTGCTCTGGTGTTTGAGAGGTGACAGGGTGTGCTTTACACCCTGCAGTCTCCCTGTGGGGCAACCCCTGTGAGTGAGAAGGAAGGAGGGAGGTGGTACTGTAGGTTTGGAAACAGCAGAAACAGGGCAGTCATGTGATGGTGCAGATTAACTATTAATTCTGGGCTTTTGTGCACCAGTTTTGCCATAGCAGACTGAATGCAAGCAGCTTGTCCCAGAGCGTGTCTGAGACTTGAAAACACAGCAGCCATTCCTGTTCAATGGGCAGAAGCTGGCTGAGCTTTTAAGGCCAAGCCTGTGACTAGAGTAAACACTCTACAAAATACTGGTTTTGAGACAAGCTTTGGTGTGGCAGAACAGCCAGTCCGGTTGTCAACAACACAGCTGTCCTTGGTGTGGGCTGGGGTTTAGCTCTGATTTTCTGCCTTAGCTCTGAATAGCCTCTCCATTGTTAGCTCACATAAGAATTGTACTGCTGGGCTCTGCTCACGCTTTCTTTCAGCCTGTTGATGTCAATAAGAGTTTTGGGCATTGGTCCACAGCTCATCTCACATGAGGAGGCACTCAATAGAGGTATCTACTTCTCATGTAGATGGAGACTAAATTAAACCAGAATAGATTAACTTATAAAATTCCCTGCCCTTCTTCTTAGCTGTATTCCTACTTATATTCTTTTTGTTGAGTTGCAATTGGTTTTGAGGAAGTGATGACCAGTAAGTCAGAGGTGAGCCTTCCTCTCCAAGCAAAAAACGTATAATTACCTTTTTTTCTAAATTCAAGGTTTCAAAACCATTGGTGTCCTAGGGACCACACATAAATATAGAAAAGCAGAAATGAAGGTACTTAAGAGAAACACTCTTAAGTTTTCTGGTTTTCCTAGTTGAAAATAATCTTTTCAATCTCATATTGGACTTTACCTGCTCATGAAAAGCAATTTCCATAGGAATGAATTTGAAAAACTGGGGATCATTCTCTAGAGTGTTAAGAGCGTAGTCTGTGTTCATATCTGTGCCAGGGCAAACTATACTTTTAATTCTAAAAATATGCTTATGATCCCGATATATCCTTGCAGTTTATAATCGCAGCTTCATGCATTTGGTTATGGCAAAAAAATAAGTTGAACAGCTATAGAAAGGATGAAAATCAGAATCCCTTTGCAAGTTACTTTGCAATCTTATTGTAAGCATGCTCATTTTTGACAGCATAGGTAAATCTTTTGCCTACCTTGTGGAGACTTCAGGAGCTTTTGCTATCTTGCATATCACTTCAGAGGTTCATCAGACACTCCTATAAGCTCTGATGTGATAATATGTGGGTGTAATAAAACAAGGAACAGTTTAGCAAATAATTTTCAAAATTGCAAAGCTAATGGATCTTTGCATTTCTTACCCAGTGTAGGTAGAAATATTCTTAAAATTGAGCCAGTCAGGTGTCTGGTTTTCTTACTGCTGCAAATCAGTTACTTGTTACATTACAGGTGATGTGGTTTGCAGCTGGGGACATTGGCAGACGTTAGGGGATGCACTGGCTTTGTTCAGCAGAGTCTGTTAACAGCTATTGTTTGCTGTATGTGCAGGAAAGATGTAAATCTTGAAACTTAAGCTGTGGTGCTTTGTTCAGAGCTCTGGTTGAAATGTTATAGCACAGTGAGTTCGTGATATGTTTTCATTGCAGTTTTGAATTTGGTATGCTCTTAAATCAAGCTTTTAACTTGTTTTCAACTTAGTATAAGTTCCTGTCATCCTCTGAATAACACTGTGAGCTCTGTTAGTTTCTAACTGTTGCTAGTGGAAAGAGTGTAATTGTGAGCAGTGGAAGTAGTGCTCTTGGAAAAGATTTTTTTGAACAGAGAGGCTTCTAGTACAACGTCCTTTTAGTATTCTTGTGTTTTTCTTTCATCATACGCCTAATGTTCTTTTCGAGTCTGACTACTGTGAGAAGTGTGAAAGGCATTTTTGATGTGCTAATTCTTCCCATTTGCATTTTGCAATCTCTTACTACAGGCAGTTATGCTAAACAGCCGATGGAAAGACCCTGAAGATGGGTGAAATGGTAAACCACAAGAAGCTGAAAAAGAATCACATTGCTATCTCACAGTGTGGTTGCTGGTAGGGTGAGAAGTGGAAAGCAGCAGTAACTGCTGCTGCAACTGAGATACTTGACTATGTTGCTTGGTCCACTGTATAAAACTGTATTGAGTTGAGGCACTGGTTTGTTTTCTTTCCAGATGCAAACATCTGAATCACTCAAACACCCTCAAAACTATTCATATAAATGTGTTATAAATTTTCACTTTTATTATCAACCTACCTCTGCACAGAGGGTCTTGATAAACTTGGCCTTGAAACATTCAGGTCTGCCTTTGTACTCTGCTCTTTCCTCTTTTTATGACATGATCTGAACTTTTGCCCTTCTTAACTCTGGTGGGTGAACAAGGCTTTTTGGTCCTAGGACTTGATGCTTTCATATGCATGAGGTGGGCCAAAATCCTGAACTAAAAAAAGGAAACACCAAAATGATTTGTGTGTTTAAATTTAGGCGTGTATTATGAGCAATGGCATGTATTATAGAGGCTGTACTATGGATCTTGCATTGTGTCGATATGAGGTTTAGTTCCAGCTTTTTGGAAAGTGGATCTTAATGCAAATAATAGAGTGGCTATGTGCAATCAGCAGTTTTCTAACTAGTTCTTTGGGCACAGCTCTAAGGATTGCTGTGCTGTGCAAACACCTGCTCAGAAGGGTAGTGGGCTGCTTCTGACTCTGAGCTGTTCTGGCTCTTGCATAGGGGAAGTTCAGAAAGTTGCCAGGAGTAACGTGTACCCTGTGCTGGCACCCACGGACAAGTGATGATGCTGAAACTCAACACATTGAAATACCCAGGGAAAAGTGCTGTTTTCCCAGTTGGTTGCATGAATTCTTGCATTTGGGAGGCTTCTGTAGACCAGGTTCTGTGCCATCCTGAGCCACATGCAACCATAAGGATGTGAACAAAGGGGATGCAGCAGGGTATCAGAATCCCTGAGTGCAGATCACCACTGCACAGGATATAGGATACAGGGACAGGATATAGCACAAAGCAGGGTGTACTGGCTCTTCTGAAATGCTTGCAAGCTCTTCACATGGATACAGGCTGAGGCTGGCCCTTTTAAAGTTGGTAGGTCAAACCCCATCACAAGCTCTAAGCTTCAATCTTGCAAACGCCACCCTGGGCTCTGTGTGATGTGTAGTTTTGTGCTGTAAGGCAGGTGTGGGCAGGCACTGCTGCATGCAGGCATAGAAGAACATTCTCCAAGAGTATTAGTTAGTTATATGCTGCATAAATGGATTAGGTCCCTGGAGTAAGAGGTCTTCATCCTGTTAGCTAGCTAGCCACTTCAGTATGTTCCATTGTCACAAGTGTGAATGTGAGGTTCAGTGGGGTGAGGAAGCAGGAAGTGGAGATGTAGGTGGTAAGATAGGAAGTATGGGAATAATTGGGTTAAATCATCATTTTTCTCTGTGGTTATTGTTCTACTATTCCCACTTCACAGATGTCTATTTGAAGGCAAAATAAATGGTGTCTCTGTTTTGTTTTCATTCAGCTGGAGAGAAGGTGAGAGGTGAGCCAGAGTCACCTTTTGAGGTTTCTGTTGTGCAGAACAGGCCATGCCTCCCTTCCACGCCACTGAAAAATCTTTTGCTCATTTAGCGCAATGAATATACTCCATGTTGCTCTGTTTTTGAGAAACTTCACCAAGACCAACCCTCTGGCTAAGAATCTGCTGAGAAGTTCTCCCAGACACCCCCACTGATCTCAACTGGATGTTTTCTGTGATGGACTAAATAGATACAGTGTGGGTTTTATACCTCCTGAAAGGTCCCTTGTGCTAACTATACCCTTTAGGGCAGTTTTTTGGACTGACAAACAGGCATTCAGGGCCAAGAGTTTATACTTTTAAACACAAATACTTAATATCAATGTAAAAAATATTCAAGTTGGCTCAAAACCATGAAGAAATTTGCTTAAAAGTCTG
Source organism: Piaya cayana (assembly GCA_013389865.1). NCBI lineage: Eukaryota > Metazoa > Chordata > Aves > Cuculiformes > Coccyzidae > Piaya > Piaya cayana. Next base: position 130,735 of record WAAB01006632.1, on the reverse strand, counting down.
GACTTGAAACATTTTGAACTGTTTTTTTTGTTTTTGTTTTAGTTTTGTTGTGCCTTCCATGCATACAGATACCCTTTCCTTTGCTGGAGTGGACCTGTGCGAGCATGCAGTCTCTTCTGGAAATCTGATGTCCCAGATGCCTAGGCTTTTCACTTTCTGGCTGGTATGCACACAGCCCTGTGGTTTGCACAGAACCTTTGGAATGTCTTGTAGTTTTTTTCAGCTAGCTGAGGATAGTTTGAAGGTAATCTGGCACATGCTCTGGTACTGCCTGTGTCCTTTGGGTTCGGAGCAACCATCTGTGGATTCTCTTCCTCTTTGTGTCCCTGTCACAGCTGACAAGAGTCTGTACCTTTCACTGACTTCAGGGTGTTGGTTTTTTTTTTGGTTTTTTCTTCTTTCCCAGGGTATACAGCTGTGTGACTTTCAGAGCCCTCTCTGTGTCTCCCTGTTTGGAGTAAACTGTTTGCTCTATTGCCTGACTTGTACTAATGTCTTAACCCCTTCTTGGTGTGTGCTCAGAGATGGGGTTTAAACAGCAAATGATGGAAGTGTCTGGGGCTGTTATTTCAAGTCTCTAGCATTGCCTTTGCCCATGTGCTGCAGCAGCAGAGCTGAGGGGAACAGGATAAAGCCACAGGAGGCAACGTGCCTTCTGCCCTAGCTCTGCTTATGGCAGAAGTCCATGGGAAGGGAGAGCTTTGGTATCACATCTGAGCCAAAGCTTCAGCTAAGTCGCAAGCTGGGACTTGCAGAAGTGAGACAAACTACAGAGACATCAGATGATACATTAGACTAGACTGGACGTTCCCTGTGGACAGCTTTGGAGCCAAGGCCAGGAATGAAGAGAGGAAACAATCACGTTGGCAACTCCGAATTAAAAGCCTTGTAAGCTCTTTCTCAGGAGCTGCTACCATGCCTGTCAGCTGTGAAACTAGACCTTTGCTCCCCCCTCCACCCCCAATCCCTTTGCACCCCTGCTCCTTTCCCAGGCTCTAGTGAGCAGAGAGGAAAGCCCAGCATCAGAACTTTGGTAACTTTGGCATGTGCAGATAAGCAATAGGGAATTCATTAATCTTGCCCTTTCTTTATATTTTTGTTACTCCACAGGTGTTGGATTTTTGAGTCAGGTCTGTTTCCTGCACAAATAGAGCTTTGCATTTTTTTTTCCAGGACTCAAAGAAAACTCCGAGGGATTTAGGGTTGGCAAGGAGTGAATAGATGAACCATCTGATATACCCTGCAGATCAGCAGACTTGGGCTTTGCCAGAGCAGCAGGGGAAGCGACTGCTGAGCCAGAGATACTCCATACAGTGTTCACTTCCTCCATCCCCATATTCAAATCAAAGGGCTAGTGGTAAAAGTGCCAGGGAAAATCTGGCCCATTTTATCTGTGTGTATGGGGACAGGACTTCTGTGCAGATCCAGAGCAAATCTGGTGATTGTATTATGCTACAAAGACGGCAGAAGAAAACCAGTCACTTACAGACAAGGCAGAGTCTGTTTGCTTAGACCTTAACTGTGTTAGTAGGTAGCTGTGCTTGCGGTAGCTGTGGCTCTAGTGCAATGTTCAAAAACTTCAAAAAGCAACCTGTAATTTTTATAATTTTGTCTGCTCTCTGGGCCTTGGGGGCGGTGGGAATTTGGATGATCTGCCAGGTGGCAGACCTTACTGGCCACACTTGGGTTCACGTTCTTCTTTAGTGGGCACTGACCACATTCAGCAGTCTGGAGCCACTCTGTGGTGATCACCTGCTTATCTTTCTGGATTGAGATGCAACTGGTTTGTACTTATTTAGAGAGCAATCCTTTGTGGGATTGACTTGCTGTTCTGCCAGCTGAGTCAGGGCCATTTTGTGTTTGCTGTAGGCTCTCATCTATTTCTCTTCAGCAGATCCAGATGAGTCCCCCTCATTTGTGCATAAAATGAGGTGACTAATGACACCATGTTGGAGGGGATTTTGGTGACCACAGAAGTTATTTTGTTGTGGTTTTAATGGTCCACTCTTTGCTGAGTGTGTGATCTCAGGCAAGTCCCTGCAGTGTTTCTTTGGTAAGGCCTTGTCTCTTTTCCTTTTTTAATCTGGATTTGTTTTCAGTGACGACTTAGTAACCATCATTTGCTCTGCTGCCCTCTCCGGAGGCAATAAGTGGTCAGTGTTTGTACTACAGGGAGTCCATGGATTTGTGGCACTTGCTGGCAGAGGTGCTGCCTGGAAAAGCAAAGGCTCCCCTGTCTGAGAGAGAGAGAGAAAGAGAGAGGTAGAGAGACACTTTGCGATGTGTTGAGAGACCAAAAGTGTTATTTTTTTTTAAGGTATTTCAGACAGATTGAGGATAAATGTGGCAAAAAAAGTGTATTATGAGTAATTCAACTGAATACCAAAAAGAAATAACTTTGTAAGGAGTTCAGAGGCTTTTCAGGATATTCCACAGTATCACCACAGCTTGCAGTTCTTTGGATGCTGGGGTTTGTTTTTGTAGGAGGGAAATGTTGGCCAAACCACTTTGAATTAGCCTGTATTTTAAAATGCTGTAAGGCTGTGTAACTTCTGGTGAAGCAGTCTTCAGGCCATGACAGATGATAATTGTGATTTAAGGCTATGGCTGAAATACAGCCCTCCTGGTGTTGTGCTGCTGCAGGGTCTGGGCAGAGAGCTCCTGTCCACATCTGGCATGTGGGCATGCTGGGCAGTGGCCTTGGATCCCTGAGCCCAGGCAGTGGGTGCTCCCCTGGCTGAGGGTTGCATGGAGTGATGCAAATAAAGTACCTTCAGGTGATTGCTGGGAAGGCCTGGCCCCCTTGTTTCTCTGCTGATTAAAGTCATGTGTGCCTGAGAGCCTGAGAGGGGCTGGAGAGGGGGTAAGGTCAGCTGGAGTTGCTTCAGTTTTACAGCAGTAAGGAGGAGCCTGTGACCTACTCTATTTTTTTCTTTTTTTCTTCTTTTTTTTCCTTAGTTTTTGTACTGCAGAGCTAAGAGGTGATGCCCATGCCCTAGCAGCAGTACTTGGTGCCAAGGAATTTGAAAACTCAGTCCAAAATCAGCCTACAAAATAGCTTTTAAAGGTTTTTTTGCTTGTTATCCTCCTAAACCGACTGGGAGGGCAGACATGGCATTACCCCTGCAGAGTACTCATCATTTTGGCAAAAGGACAGGAGCCATGGGCCTGCTGTGTGCCCTGCTGTGTGGATGTGTAGCATTAGTTGCTTGGGTAGGAGATGTCTACAAAGTCAGAGGGCACTGGGCTGCAGTGTTTTATCTCGGAGATGCCTGGAACCACCCAAAGCTTCAGCCTCGCTGTTGAGCTCTGTGCTGGGGCTATATGTAGTTGCATGCATAGCTTGTGGGAGCACTGCTTTTGGGGTTAGCTAATCCCTTTCCTTTAATTCAACCTATGCTGTAAAAAAGGCCTTGCTAAAGTCACCCATTTCATTGGTAGCATGAGGCTGCTGCTGGTTTGCCTGCATGCGTGTCTCCCTGCTCTCCGGTGGCTAGCAGCTGTGGGCCCCCTGTGCTGGCTGCCTCGTGCCACGCGGTGGGACGGAGGTGGGACTCGGTCAAGCAGAAGCCTGCAGCCGCAGTGTGCCACACAATAGCCACTTTGTGTAGCAGCCTGATCTCATCTGCCCACTGCGCTGCAGCTGCACCCCTGCCCTGCGCCTTAACCCTCCACACACTCTCGCTGCTGAGCAGTGGTGGGGTGGGTGGCAGGCTTTGCTCAGCAGCTGGCTGGTGGGGAAGGCTGTTCCTCCTGGCCCAAACCTGGCTGTGGGACTGGGAGGGAGGGAGGTCAGGCAGGGACCTTTGCTCTTAAATGCCTTCCCAGGAGAGAAGGGCCATGGGGCCTCTATTTTTTTCTCAGCTTGGCGTGTGTGAGCTTGGCATGAGTGGTGTTGAACTGGGCCTCACACGCTGATGTTGCCTCTGCACTGGTGTCTACTTCACCTCGCAGTCACACAAAACATTATTGAGGCCCCTTCACCCTTCTACTTATTGAGCCATGGAGCTGCTTCACTGCATCTCTTTTTTTTTTTTTTGCATGGGCATTGCATCACTTGCATGGTTTCTCCCTTTGCATCAGACTTCTGCTATGAACTAGAGCGTATTTTCCTCTTCTTGTAATATTTCCTCTTTTGGTTAATTTTCCAAACTAAGAAAGCGACATCAGTCTGTTTATTTTCTGTGATGGCCATTCAAGCTTGGTCTGCCTTACTCCTGGAAGACTCTGGACAACTGGGAAACTGGCTGGTAGGGTTAACAGCATGGAAGTAAAACAAGAGTTAGGGAGCTGATGAGACTTTTTCTTAAAACTAGATCTGCTTAGAACTTTGTATTCCATCAAGAGGTTTAAGATGTTAGCAAGTGACAGAGCTGTCCATACCTTCAGTCAAAGTGTAGAGCCCTCCTGTGGAGCATCCTCAGCAAAACTAATGAAAGGCAGATTTCTGGCCTGCTTAATGTTCTTCTAAAAGTCTGGTCTTTGAGTCAAGTTACAGTAGAGTTACTGAATACAGAGATTTTTAGATTTTGAAATCTTATTTTCTTAAATAAGTGAAAATCCCAGCAGAATTCTTCAGTCATAACAAGCTGATTATATATCAGTATGTAGTATTTGATGAAGTGTGCTGATTTATTGTGTATTAAATGGTGAGTGAAACTGAACTGAGAGTTCCTGTGTTGTCTCGCACTAAATAGGCTAAACTGGTTTGAAGAAAATGGTAGTAATTAAACTGCATCCAACTCTAGACAGGCCCTTAGGCTTAAAAATACAGCCAGATAATAAAATTAAATAATAATAATAATAGTAGACAAAACAGCTGGGTTTTTTTGTCCCATGGAAGCAGTGAGAATGAAATAATTCTAAAAATAGGAATGTGCATATGAAAAGAGATGTTGGATGAAAGGTGTTTATTAACATGCAAGCTGATATTTTTACATTGTACACTGATGTAAGTGATTGTTCAAACTCTTAAATATTTGAAAATTAAGCTGTGATGCCTGCTTTTAAACTGTTCATTACCAGAGTTTTAAATAATTATTTTTGAACTGTAGTAGTGTGACATAGTCATTCTTCTTGAGAATTTCACTATTCCTAGAATGACCTTGCATTAAGAATACTTGTATTTTTTCTGTTAGTATATATTATAATCATCTGGGTGATGGATTTGAATACAATAGTTCTGGTTACAGTAGCTTGTGTGTAGAAGTGAATACATGTATATACCACTTACCCTCAATGTTAGAGGACTTGGTGCACTACTGCTTAACTGGAGATGTCTCCTGAAGCAAGGCTGGACTAGAGGGCTGTGCTCTGAGGATTGTGGTTCCTCGCTGCAGTTTGTGTGGTATTTTGATGTGGCAGGGATGTGCAACAAAGCCACACGTGCCAGTTGAGGTGTTCATTACCACATGTCATTCAGTAAATATGTAACCCTCTAACTGATCATTTCCAGTCCCTATGACTTGCTTTTGAATCCAGGTCCAGGTTAGAGAGAGTCACTGGGTTATGAATGAAGGGTATCTTTGTGACAGGGAGGTGAGACCAGAGGAGAAGTTCCTAGGCTGAACTGACTCTGCTATTTTCTGGGAGTTTAACCCCAAAATGTTCCAATTCAGCATTATATTTAGAGCAAGACATAACTCCTGTGCCCTCAAAAAGATTTTCCACATTTCCTCAGTCACACCATTTCCTTCTTTTAAGTAAAAGCCACAGCAGATCATAAAATAAACTTTCCTTCATGCAAATAATAGTGTTCTCAAGCTGTAGGTTTCAGCTTCGCTGCCAACAGTTATGTCTGAGACCAACAGGAGGGACTTTTTAATTGAAATAGGAAGGCTAAGCACAGATGCGGTCTCTTTTTCTTCCATCTCTTTTTCTACAGGTGGAAGAAAAGTCTCAGAAACCAGACCCTACAGTTTATTCTCAGCTCTGCTACTAACATTCTTCATGACCTTTGGCAAATCTCTGCTCTTTTCCTTGTCATAGCTCCCAAAAAATAATTTGGGGAATTAAAATTGCAATTTCAAATTGGGTTATTAGTTAGGAATAATCCTGGGGTTACTAGACTCTGTGTCACCTTTCTTACAGGCTTTAGGCTACTGCAAGTCATGTAGCCAAATAAATGCTATTTCAGCTCTGCCTTGTATCTACGTAAATAGGAGTTAATGAGTTGCTGCTTCTCATGGCTGGCTTGAGGTCTCCAGAGGGAGGATGAGGAGAGATTGCCCTGGAAAGTCCCTGGCTGTTGTTAGGCAGTACTGCACATTAGCTTCCTCGTCTGAAAGTCTGTGCTCAGGTTTGGCAAGAAAAGGGAAAACTGTGGGATGGAAAACCATACAAAGATGCTTGACTCTAGTTTTTGTGAGGCATGGCTTTACTATTCTGGGTGCAGAATGTGTGTGACTGCAAGTGAGGTGGAAGCAATTTAATTAAATAGAATAACATCGGGTAGCTGGCTTTCTATTTATTCCTTCTCTGCTGCAGGATCACGTGGCTGGCTTGCTCTCTGTCCCTCCCTCTGTTTTGTCTCTTATGACAATCTTGGATCCTTGCAGGGAAGCTAGAAGAGTGCAGCACAAGTGGAATTGCTCCCCTTCCAGTCTAAGTGAAAGTAGGAAAATGCAGCAATTCCAGAGAGCTTCCTCTGCTGAAGTTTGTGCTTCAGTTCCATAGCTTGTGGATGAAGGGATGTCATGTTTTGATATTACTACTAAGACCATCAAGAGGCATGCCAGAGATCACTATTAACTAATAAAAGTTGTTTACATAGGGCATGCTGCTCTTGCTCCATGGAGCAACTTGTTTGAACCACAATAATAGTGCAAATAGTGGTAAGATCCTCATGATTAAAGATCATCACAATGGCATTGCTAAATGAGCACCTCTGTGTTTTGCCAGAAGTGTAGGACTTGGGATACAGCTGAGCACTTGAATTCCTCTTGGCTAGAGTCTGGCTGGTTGTCCAACCACCCACAGGCTAGTTCAGACTTTTCAGTCAGTCTTTGTTGTCTCTTGTTCTTCCCTAAGTGTTTTAATAGAAGGCTAGGAGTAAATTTAAGGTGTTGCTGCCTCTGCTAATTCAGTTTTCAAATAACTTCTTTTGTTGTACCCAATGGAGTCATCAGGGGATCTATGCATGAGACCTTGCTAGACATTGGACCCCACTGGATGGCACTGGAAGATGTTTTACTTGCTCCCTGGCTGACAGAGTTGTGGTTGAAGAAACCTTTCCCCCTTCAGCAGAGGATCCCATAGTGCCACAGCCTCACTCCATCCTTGGGGGTTCAGTCAGCTACCACTGTAAAGCTCAGCTTTACATTAGCTTGGAGGAGCTGAGAATCCTGCCAGCAGCTTGTGTTCAAAACAGGATACGGCAGCATATGTCCTACTATAACAGTGACCTTCCCCTGAAGGATGGGACTTGAATTCTGGAGTTTTGATTCTCACTTTCACTGCTTGACCATACTTTATCTCACATGTTTTATTCCACCAGTAAGCTTGTGGTTTGAGCTATCTTGCTTACCCTTCCTCATCCCCACCTGCTAGTGTTTCACATAAGCCTGCACAGAGACCAATACTTCTGAAGACTTCGCAATTCCTCACTTTGCTCTTCCCTGTACCTCTGGGATTTCTCAGCCCCACTGAGTTCTCCCTCCTCCTCAGTCTTTTTCACTATGTGGTTGTGGGGGGTCTTAAAGGCAGTAATCTCACAGTAAATACCAGCCTTACAATAACTGCCTTGCAGCCTGGCTGGGAACGGCGCCCCATGTTGTTTTATAGGAATTCCCAGAGAATTACTTGCTTAGTTGGATAACACAGGCTTGGGTTAGTTCAGTTCAGTAGTTCACTTTGTCTCCTTCTACCTTATTTGTGCAAAACCTGTTGGGTCCTTTAGGTTAGAAACATTGGTGCTGTGCTGACAAGGCAGCCGGTGCAACTAGGTTAGACCTTGGGCCAGAGGCAGTGCTACTGTTGAGCCCTTTAATGACTAATGAAGCATTAGGATTCATCTGAAAATGATTAAGAGAAAAAGCTCAAAATGATTACAGCACCTCCCTTTTTCCCTGTGCATGCTTGGATGGTGAAATGCACTTTCCTCAGGCCCTGAAATAACCAGGTACAAGTTTTGGGATTTGTTGTGGTGCTTGCCTCTTTTCCAGATATGTGAGTGTGCTGAGGGCTGGGTTTTAGATCCAAGAAGCTGATGTGCATATAAATGGTGGTTGGGTCTCCAACCCCCTCTCCAGATTTTGGGCAGATGTGCAGATTGGTACTGCAAAGATGTACCCATGAGGGATAGCATGTCAGTAGACAGTTATTTTCTACTGGAGAAAGAATATATACTTCCACCTGAGTGCTGTCTTGAGTTTGGGTTGGTTTTATTTTATTCCTGAGTTTTTGGGGGTGGTTTATGTATTTTGATTAATCTTTTGAGTTTCCCAGGCTGCCCTTACTGTGTTGCTTCAGTGTTGCCTGGAAAAAGCAGGAATATGACAAACGAAAGGAAAGAGAAAGTAGAAAGGTCTTTCTATTTACTGTCCATATTGGTAAGATGGTGGGATGTCTTTCCACAGGTCTTCTGTGTTAAGAACTTAATCAGAAAAACACTAAAGTTGCTTTGTTTAAAGCATGTGTGTTTGCGGAGTGTTTCTTCACACTTCATGCAGTTTTCCAACTATTCCAGGTAGAAAACAGCCAGGAACTATGAAAACTGACAAGTTTTTCTGACATGTCTCCACCACAAAATTTTTCACTTTGAAAAATGTAGCTTAAATATATTTTATGGAAAAAAATGTGTTCTCTTGAAGCCTTTTTCTTCTGCTTTGAATGTTCTTTTGGAAATTTTTTTTGAAAGGAAGCCAGCTTGCAAAGCACTGCCTGAGAACTGGGGTAGAGCTGCAACTCACCTGTTTATTTCTGTAATTACAGAGTAATTGCTGGTTTAGGTATATCCTGTTTGCTGAGTTTTGAGGTTCATGTATTATGACAGCTTCAGTGGCTCTTACAGTGTATGGCAAAAGGATTTAGGACTGTGGGTAGTTGCTCTTCACCTCATTTTTTTTTCTAAACCATAAATGTAATGAAAATAAGTTTTAAATAATGAGAACATCCACATTTACATTAAGCAGACTATTTTTTATATAAAAGGAAGACAAATTAACTTGCTTTAGGGGAGAGTCTAAGCACTAATTGACAGAAATTGGGAAGAAACCTCCTTTTAGCCAGTTGTTCCATCTCTCTCTGGAATTTATCATACTTTCTTTTGAAATCCAGAGCATCAGCCACTGCCAAAGGTTTCTGTGCAGGTTGGGCAAGACAGTCTCAGATTAGATTGATTTACTAGATCACTACCTCTGGTAATTCTTAGTCTTTAAAATCTTCCTTAACCATACATCCATCTTGTTTGCTAATTAAATATTGATGGAATGAGACTCCCTGCAACCTCACGCTCTCTGTTCCTTCATGGTATTGCTACTAATCCCTGGATTCTACTTCTCTTTCAGAAGATGCTGCTCAAGAAGAATTGTGGAGCGAAGACTAGAATTATTAAAATTCGTGTAAGTTCTTTTCTGGTGTAGTTCCTGCATCTTTCCACATAAATCTAAATGTGGTGATTTTTCTTTCAACATCTTCACCCAGAAGATTATTTCTGGAAGTTTCGTGTGGCTTGATCGGCCACATAACAGAAGTTGCTAGTCTGGAGTATGAACTGTAGGTGTAATTTAGGTTGACTGCTGATGAGGCTAATAATACATTGGGTTTTCTATTTTGGAGACTAAGCTTCCTTGCACTGGAAGTTTACATCTTGTGGTATGAGTTCATGCAGTTACATATAGCTGTCCTGTAGAGTGTCATTTGGATCCTCCTTGACCAAGGGAAGTGCTGAGGTGAGGTGAGAACTGGTGTCCAGTACTAGTGGGTAACTGTGGAAAAGGAACTAGCTGTGTGGTTCACTGATGTCTACAGAACTGTGTGGGGTGTGGGACTGGATAATGGCAGATGAGAGATGGATTGCTTGGACAGCTTTGCAGCTGGATTGACACAGTAGTGTCTGAGCATCTCCTGTTCTTGAGCACACATGCACCTAGCAGGGCTAGGTTTGCTCAGTTCTCCTCTTTGTAGTTTTTGAGTCTTTGTCTCTAGTACTCCATCTCCTGATTCTTCAGCCAACTATGTCTCCTTTGTGAGTATCTTGGCTCTCTTTTGCTTTATGGTACTGTGGGAGATGTGTGCGTGACCTTGCACACTTCAGCCAAAACAAGTGTCTCAGTCCACTGAACCTTATATAATCCTCCACATAATTTGCAGTAACCAGGCAAAAACAGGTCAGCATGAAGAAAACTGATAGATATCCTTTGTGATAAAACTACTACTTTCACTGCAGTAATTATAGTCTTGTAAAAGGAATGATTAGTAGACCAGGATCCTTAAGGGTTTGCACCTTGCTCAGAACGAAATGGGATTGATGCCTTTGTGTACCTAGAAGTGCTACTGTTTATGGGCATGTTGACATGTTGTTGAGTGCCATTGCCTATCACTACTTTGTAGGGGAATTTAGTATTTGAGAGGAGGAGGAACAGGTAGGGCTGGCTAGAGTTGTGTGTTGAGCTGACAAGTATTTCTCCAACTCCTTATATGCCTTCTGCCATGGCACTTCAGTCCTGTCTTCCAGCAGCCCCACAATGACCTGAACTTCTGACTGCACAATTTAATCCTGATCTGTTATGTATTCTCTTGTGCTCCTGCCTGAATTGTTTTCTGTGGAGGCTGTCTCCTCCTTTGCACTGTGAGCTCATCCCAGACTGTGCCTGTCCTTCAGATCTACTGGCAGTCCAATCCTGCCACAATGTTTTAGTGCAACTTGCTTATCAACTTCCTTTATCCTTGCCCTGTGTACTTTTGCTGGGTTTTTTTCTGGATGTCTCTGGGCTGCAGTCAGTCCCCTAGTCCCTGAAGTTTCAGCAGTGCCTTGGTGGTATGGTTTCCTCTGACAACTTGAGCTCATTATTGCAGCTTACTCTTGTGCCCCTGGAGAATCTGAGAGGCAGAATTATCCCTTTGCTTCCTACTGAGCCCATGTCAGCTTGCAGTAAAATAAGGAGAAGAAACTGAGAGCGCACCATTCTGACAGATGGAATGGAATCCACCCCAAGCTGGGACAGTGCATCTCTACCTGAGGTGCTCATGTGGTTTTCATGACAACAGCGTATGATACTTCACAGTTTCTTGTTGGTCTGTCATGGTGACAGAGCCATTAGATGAAGGAACATTTTTGCTTCCATTTTCAAGTGATTGTGAGTACCCGTTTTTGTGTATCTAGCTTAGAAAGGCAGCAGTAGATCCCTGGCAGAATACCTTGCCAAGGTGCCTCAACTCTGGAAGCAGGTGAGAGGCCAATACTTCTGAAGGATGATGCTGTGTTCTGATCATATAAAGGGAAACCTCAGTGAAGGCAGGAAGACATACTTTGCATGGGGTTCCTTCTCAGCGTTGCTCAGCAGCAGGACACAAGGTAATGGGCACAAGTTGGAATGCAGGAAATTCAGGTTGCCTGGAGAAATTGTGGAGCCTCTGTCCATGGAGACATTCAAAGCATGCCAGGACATGGCTTTGGTCAATGTGCTCTTGCTGACCCTACTCAGAGAGGGAGATTGAATTCACCTATCTCTAGAGACGGCTGTCAACTTCAACCATTCTATGGTTTCTAGCTCTTTCCCAGTGTTCACTAATGGAGTCAGAACACACTAGGAATTTTAGTTCACGTGGGAGGATTGTTCTGAGGTCCTATTTAATGTGATCTTTTACAAAGGATAGTAGTAGAAGGCAAGGTGAGAGGCTCTGTTCCCTTTTGTTAGGGGTTTGGTGTGGGGACTTTGCTGTTTTTATGAAGGTCAAAGAAATAAAGACAGATCTCTTACAGCAAATGGGCTGATGAGCTGTTGATGGGAGGAACTGGGCAGTGGTCTGTGTATCTGAACAGGAAATGTCACCATGTGAACCAGTTTGCTTGTGTTGCTGTAACCCTGCGAAACCCTGATGCACAAGTGCTCCTGTTCCAGCACAGGTAAAGAGTGTGCAGTCTTTCTGAGCTGAGGTGGGCAGCAATGTCCAGAGAGCATACAATTGGACTGGAGATGCAGCGAGTGAACTGATCTGAGGAGCAGGCAGGGTACTGATGGCTTTGATGCAACGGTTCCTGCTTTCTCCCTCCAGTTCAGGTGCTGCTCAATAGCTGGAAGAAGAAAGGGTTATGCTTATTCCCTCCCATGCAAGGACTGTCATAATGACCTGCTAGTAATATTGATGAAGAAATTTCATTCTGTTCTTATTGAGGACAGTGTCTCATGTCATTATGAGGTAATGTTATATTTTAAAAATTGCTCACTCCTGGCTGATATTTTGGTTGCCTTGACATCTCAGGGCTTTGTTGCCCTGCTAGGTTGCAAGATATCACTCTCTTACGCATCATCCCAGCTATACTTTTCCTCCCTTTCTTGCTGGAAGAGTCTCCTATGGGAAGGTGAGATGGAGAAGCAGTGTCTTTGCCTTCTGGCACTGAAGCACGCTTTCAGCCCTTGGAAATATTTATGAACCTTTGGAATCTTTCTCAATCAGGTGACCTAGGCTGAATTGTGCTTCTACATGTGCTGTTTTAACACTAAGGTGTCACCTTGTTGTTCCCTGTATTTCTGCTTTCCATGGACTAGCTTAGATGGTGCTGGGCTACAGCCTTTCTACTTGCTCAGCAGTTCTTAAGTGGGATGATGGGACAGTAATTAATGTGACCAGTCTAAAAACCTAGACAAATTAAGGTAGAGAGATAAATAAACTTCCAAAATGTGCATCAGCTCAGTCAAGTTTGAATTTTTTTCTGGAGTAACAGCTGTGAAATGTCAGGGCCTAGAGTATGGAGAAAACCATATTAAAACAGATGATCTTCCTTCTGTTTCCCCTCAGTAAAGGATACTGGAAGAGGAGAATCAGCCCATGTGGGCAGGCAAGCAGAGATAAATTAGAGGTGGTAGCATATGTATGAAGTAAAGGTACATAATAGATGCATGTAGCATATGTCAGTGGTCAGCACAAGGTAAAGGGTAGGCATGTTCCTACATCAGTGTTGTGCAGTGAGGTGGGCAATGTGTGTGCAGGTCTAGTCACTGGTTCCCCAAAGTGTCAGCCAGTGTGATGTATGTGACTGGAAGCAAGGCAGTGGTTCTGGGTGAGGGTATGTGGTATTTTAGTATCCAGAGCATGTTTGTGTAGTGCAGTTGAGTGTTGTGTGGAGACACTTCCTTGGCACTGGAAGGAGGATGACTGTACGCACACGTGCTCACAGAGTGTATCTGCCTCTGTCCTGGACCAGGCTTGATCATTTGTAGCCAGAGGCCCATGTTCCAGAGTCTTTCTATAGTGCCACAGGTCTCCAGTTCTTCAGGCCTTCTTGGGATGAGGCTGACAAGTATGTTATGTAGTCTTGTTCTTGTTCTTCCTTCATTAACTTCTTTATACAGTCTCTGAATGGGATTGATGGAGCTAGGCTTATCTCAGCAGCAGCAGCATGTGGGTAGCAGGCAGCTGGCAAGCCCCTGGGTATCTTGAAAGCTCTTGTTGGGACAGGCAGTGAGGGAGTAAGGATTTTAAGGTTAATCTGATAACCTGGCTGATCAGAGAGATGTTTTCTGCTATGTAAAAATAAAATTGGAATTTTAAATTGGAACATAAACCTCTTCTGCTCTTGCCTTGATCTTATCAATGTTGAGAACACCCTCCACTTGGACAGGGCCCAGATCCCTGGAATGACTTCCCTTGTCTTATCTCTTGCATCTGCTTCCTAAAAGGCCACTGGAGAATCATGATGGATTTTCTTCTCCTAACACAACAGACCTTTTCAGCTTTGAGCTGAGCAGGAGATACGCTGACCTGAGTCTTCTTGGCAGATGCCTGAGCTATATACAAATGCGAGGCAAACTAGGTGACAGGAGCAGTATTGGTGCAGGCTGTGGTTCTGGCTGCACAGCACAAAGATTTCTGAAAAATTAGAGGACTCTGTGTGTGTGTGTATACATACATATACACACACACACACACGTGTTACCCCTTCCATTACAGATTTTCAGATCACATTCCTTGAGCTGTGTCCATTCATACCATACAGTCTAAATAGCTCTGATATCTCAGGCTATATCTCCCAAACTACAGTTTGTTAGCAGTGTGTCAGACACTCATGGTTATCTTTAGTATGTTATTGGGTGCCTAAACCTGAACCTGCCCTTCGGAAGTAACAAGAGAGACTTGCATCTGTAGCCATCTTCATCTTTGGGTTACTTGCTGGGCAGAGGTCCCTCATGGAGATTTTTAGCACTCCAGGTCCTTTGACTGGTGTTTGTCTCCTATTGATGGGCACACCTCTGCTGAGCAAATTGGAGAAAGTCCTCTGTTAAATGAGACCATGATATCTATTGCATCCCATATAATCTTCCCAAACCAGCCACCAATGCGCCTACTGAAGATATCTGTACAGCTGGCCCTGGAGAACATCAGCTCTTGGTTTGCATAATTCCTGACAAAAGATTTTGTCCAGGCTTTCCACAGTGTGAAGAAGGATCCAGTGTAGCTGAGGTGGGAATGCCTCTGTCTGTTAAAAACTATCCCAAACATCTGGCTCCAGACATTGTTTTATTTAGCATTGCTTTTGTTGGATTTCATGGCAAAGGCTAACCAGCCTTCAGCCTGTCTGTAGCAGCCAGAAGAGAGGCTGTCATGTCTCCCTCTTCTGCTTCCTTAAAAGAATTTTTATTGCTGCTTACTTTTCATAAATTCCTGCCATGTATGCCCTTACACCCGTTAAATCATGTAAGTGCTTGCAGAATAGCTATTGTGGAATAACCAAGAGGTCTGTAATCCAGACAGCACCATGGAAGTAGTGAGTAGCTGGTGATCAGGAGGCTGACATCCTGTTTTCAGCTCTGTCCTTGCTTAGTGATCTGATGTGGGTTGTGAGCCTGGTTTAAAAATGGGGGGACAGAGACAAGTAGAAAGGAGGTTAGGGCTGAGGTGCAGCCCAGTAACAGACTGCTCCTAGGACAGCCTTGTGTGTTGGTGGTGGCTGTGACCGATGCACCGTGGTTCAGGGTGCTGGGAAGTGGCAAAGCATATTTCACAGAGAGAGGGATAGGGGATGGCATAGGGTCACAGTGGCTCTGTCGCTGTTTCCTGGCAGAGCTTCAAGTCCATGACGGCAGGTCAGGTGCATCTTTTACCACCACATCCAGACCCACTGCAGTTGCTCCCTGATCCCCTTTGTTCGCATGGCTGTGGGAAGCTGGCACCCGTTCCTTCACCCAGTCCTCAGAACTGTAATCCTCGTTTCCCACACACCTCACTCATAATACACCCACTTCCTATGCTTGGCTTCCACAACTGGGGCGGTTTGTCCAGAGGCAAGTGCACTGTGTTAGCATGTGTTTGCAGCCTGCTTATGCCAGAGTAATTAATACTCACTTTGCAGTTTTAATTTGGGTTCCCTTTAAGTTGAAAGAGGTGTGCTGCTCTGTGCCAGCCTGCCTGGCTGGAGGGAATCAGGTTGCCCTGGCCTCATGCAACTTGGAAGCTGCACATGGCAAAGGATATGCCACGTGCCAGCTCTGTGAGACGCATGGTACCTGGGGTTCCTGGCCTGGAGGGAGGAGAACTGCCTGTGTCCGTGCTTACTTGGAGCAACTCTTGTGCCCACTCCTCCTCGTGTTCAGGCACACACAGACCCTGTGGTGTACGCAGTAACTGCTGCAGATGTTTGCAGGGAAGCACAGGCCATTTCCTGTCAGAAATGGGCTCGTTCACTTGTTCCTAAGAGATTTGTGAGATTTGTGGCCTTCCAAACACGATCTTTACTGGAACCCTGGAGCAGTGAGTTCCCCAAGTTGGCTAAGGAGCACTGATAACCTGCCCCTCTGAGTAAGACATCTCTCCCTTTTCCTCGAGCAGCCTTCTTCCTTCAGATTGTCAGGTAGGCAGAATCAAGGCTTCCAGTCAGCTTTTTCAAAGACACATATCAAAGATGCATGAGAGAGAGGAGAAGAAAGGCTTATCACACTGGTGGCCATAGTTGGAACTGGCCTACTTCTGCTTTTGGGCAAGTGACCAGCAAGCATCTGCTGGGCCCTTTGATGTGCTTTCCAAAAAAGTTCAATGTTGTCTGTCTGGTGGCACCTCTCTAAGTCTGGTAGTTGCCATCTGACAACTCTGCACACATTTGCAAATGTTTGATCAAGTCTTTAATATCGACATTTTTTTCCCTTTCTGAGAAGAACAGTGAGGCATTTGTAAACTGTTGAACTGCTCTTTGCAATGTGGTTGCATACAAGGAAGTAGGTGTTAGGCAGCCTTGAAGTTGGAGGAAGTCAAACCTTTCAAGCCTTTTAGAGACTGGTAATAGAGGACACAGGAAGATGGTGCTAAGTTTTGCTTTCCTTGTCAGAACAGTATTTTTAGTTGACTTGAGGAAGAGAAGGAAGTAGTCTTAAAATGAAGATCTGCCATGGACTATCTTTTAGCTATCCTCTGAAATTAAACTGCATAAGAACCTGGAGTGGAGGAGGGACTTCCAGGAGGGAAGTGGTTTGCCTTTGAAAAGTTATTCTTTACACTGCTCTGGATCTGTGACTGGAATAAATTATCAGAGGCCCTATTGGAGTTAATGAAGAAGCGGTTAAAAGTGAATTGCTGCTCAACTGGAGGAGCTGGTCCTGCTTGTCAGTGACTATTTCTTGAAAACTGCCTGAAGCAAGATTCTGATTGAAAGGAAATCGCCTCTCATCAGAAGGTTGAAACACCTAACTGTTAATTCATTCATCCTGGCTGCCTGGCTGTGGCATATGTATTGTGTACAGGAGAAACTGAAGGACAGATGATGGGGAGTGGCTTGGTCAGCGCCATGTCTGGAATTACAGATGTAGCTTAGAGCAGGATTGCTCTTAGGCAAACCATCACAGCTGATGGTTTCACACATCAGAGTTGAAGTGTCACCAGTTTCTTATCTAGCCACCTGGCAGGGGTGAGAGGAAGGAGGACAAAGTGGACTTAAAAGTAGTTGTACCTGTTAATGCTCTACTATGGACTCTGACAGCCTTTATTCTGTCTGTGCCGTGTCTGAATATCAGTATTACCTCTGTCTCTGTGCACTCCTGAGCAAGGCAGCTGTATTGCAAACATGCAGGCATCTGTCTTTGCCAAGGGTTTTCTGGCGATTTATTCCTTTCCATGCAGGGTAGTGGTGGGAATCGGATGCGCCTTTACAACTTGCAATTACATGGTGCCTTTCATCCCAAAGGACTTCTAACAAGTGAGTCTACAGACTGCAAAAGGATCGTGCACTCGCCACTGAGAGGCATCCACCACTGGAAGGCAGCATCCTTTAAACCAAGCTCAGCAGCATTTCCCAACTGCTGGGGCCCATGGTTAGGGAAAGAAGGGACTCCTGTGCTGGATTGGCCCTGAGGAGCGGATGGATTGGCAGAGCACACAAGCTGATCTGATTTTGAGTCCCATCAGGATACTGGAGCTCTTATGAAAGAGGACCAAAGAGTATTAAGCAGGGCTTAGTTTTGTATCACCCCTAGCACACCACTCCCTTCTAAGACACTGTTGTGTTAGGTAACTTCATGTCTCCCCTCCTGTGGGGATTGTCATTCCCACAGCTGAAAGCATGCTTGGAGTTGTGCTTGCTTTTGCTTTGTCTGAAGAAGAGAACTGCGCTTCTGTAGAATCAAGAATTCAGAATTAAGTTATTTCACAATCTGTGTCTGGGATATTTTCCCAGGCTTCATAAGGGTATGGGATGAGTTTCTAGGAGGAACCTGGGTTTGTATTTGATTTATCATTTACCTGTTTACCTTCTTCCTGTGTAGTTTTTCTTTGCTGAAACATACAGTTATGTTAAAGATGGATATAAGGAACAGTTGCCCATTTCTTTGTTTTCTGAAGATTATTCATATGATTGAAATTCAGCATTTCTTCTGTGGTGTTTAATCTTGCTGGTTGTCTTTGAGGCATCTGCATCCACTCACTATCTGCACCACCTTTAGGTATCCTTCTTTGTTAATGTGCTTGAGATATGTTTGAAGCCTGGTTGCTTTTTTTACCAGCTGTATTTAATGGTGCTAATGCAATTGGTGACTGCAGTACAGATGTGCAAGAGTATACATGTAGGTGTTCCTGTATGAGGGAAGAAGAGTGTCTGGGCGCACGGTGACAAGTATGTGTGACTGAGGTGGTGTGTGCATAGTTGCTTGGAATGCAACACAAGCCAGCTCCCTTAGAAGCACATCTAACTTAGATGAGGCATGCAATGAGGCAACATGGATGCTTTCAGGTATTGATACTACTTTTTGCTCCAGGCGGTTGTACAAGCAAATGATGAGCTGTGCTCTCTTGAACTGTCCCCTGGATGCTAGTGGAGTTTGGGTCTTGCTTGGCTTGAGTTATGAGTGGACAAGAACAGCACTCTATGATTTCCAAGTCAGGCGGAGATGTGTGTGTGCATGGAGGGTTGTGGACAAGTAACTAAGAAAGTGCATGTGTACTGGGGAGAGCCTGAGGTGTGTGAGAGCAGGTGAGCGTGTGCAAGTGAGTATGGGTGTGTGTGACAGAGCATGCATCTGAGCCTGTCCATCTACCAACCAGCATCTGAGTGCTTGTGTTTCAGGCTGTTTTCCAGCTGTGTAAATACATTGCTTAAGTTGAGGGCTCTGGTTAATGATTGCCATTAGTGCAGGGCCCATATTAGGGTCCATTTTATGTGAGTTACCAGCTACCCAAATGCCATTAGAGTGAACACACTGGCCATTAATGTCAAGCATGGAGTGTTTGTGCTCTGAGGAGCCTCTGCAGGAACTGTCCTGGGGTTGCTCAGCAGGCGCTGTCAGGCAGGTTTATGGCAAGCTCCTTGGGGGACTGCTGCAGCAACAGCAAGTCTTAACAGCCTTCTGTAGGCAAAATGATGTCCCAGGCATCCCAGGCTGGTGCTGGGTGCCCAAGAGGAAGGACAGGCTGGCTAAGACATTTGCCCAGAATACAGGGAGGCAGCTGGCCTGAGTAGTGTGGTGTGAGCAATGCATTCCCCTCTCTGACAGACAGCCCTATGTGTTTCTTTCTGGGAATATATCTATAGAGTTTTGCCTTGTGCTGCTCGTCAGGGCCAGACCACCACATGCTGTGATCCCAAATGGTGTTGTCGTCTAAGCCAGATCAGGTTTGGTCATCCCTTGAGCAGAATATGAGCTCCAAAGAAAACATGCTCTTCTGCAGCAAGAGTGGAGTGATTTGGTGCTGATGCTCTTTCTTCCCTTCAGCAAGGTCCCTAGTAGAGGTGCTGCCCTGTTAGTCATGGAGTAGGTGCAAGACAGACCCATACTACTCGAGGGTATAAATGACTTGGTCATGGTCTTTCCATGAATGAAGGCAATTGCATTACTGCTTCTCCTGCTACTTCCAGCAGCTGGATACACGGCTCTACTTGCTCTGCCTGTGTCTGCTGTTATGGTGACTGTGCTGTTGTAAGCCAACCATTGTCTTCTGGATACTTGAGAAGGGGGTTGTGGTAAAGAGGCAGGATTGGGTGCAGCGTGACCACCTGTGAATCTCTGCATTCTCCTGTGACTCCTCGCATCCCCGTCTTTCTCCTCAGCCCTTGTTCTGTGCCTGCCTCCCTCGTGGAGGCCTGAAAAGGCTCTCTGCCCCACACATTGGCCCCAGAAGGAGGCCCAGAGAGAGACTCTGGGGCGCCTTCCCATCCAAAGCCTGGTGAGTTTTGTGGATGACTTCTGTCTGTCCTCTGGACTTGTCTCTCCCCAGCCTCTTCTCCATCTGCTGATCGCCAGAAATGAACTGATTCAGCTGCCTTCCCTAATGCCGTCTGGCATTTCAGAATGAAGGGGACTGCCAGGTTCTTTGTTCCTGTTCCCTCTTGGCACTGGTAGGAGACCTTCTCTGCCCTGGAGAAGGACAAGTGGGCAGATTTATTCTGCCTCTTAGCTTTGAATAGGGGTTGCTATGTTACCTTCCAGCTCTGAGGCTTGCCAGAGCACACACCATGTATAACCCCACAGCAGGTGGCTATTGAGTGAAGGCCCTTAAATCTGCCCCTCTTGTTTCTCATGTTGCTGACCAAGGTGTCAGGGGGACGTAGCAGACCATGATTTGTTGGCTGAAACTCCAAGCACTGCTGATGCCAAGCACCATGTTGGCATTTTCTATTCTCAGATGCCCATCTTAATTTGCAGAGGAGGTACCAACTGGGAAGGAACATGCTATATCCACACTGGCTTTTAAAGAGGCCCTTTCTGACATGAAGGCTGCCCTGTGGGGCTCAACTGTGGCCAAGATCCTGGAAGCAGAGGCTTCCAGATCCTGCTGCAGTGACAGCAGCACCTGGGGCCCGGCTTGGACACTTGTGTATCTCTCTGATTTGGTCAGAGTGTTTGAGTGAACCTGACCATTTGAGCAGCTTTCCTGGAAAAGTTGTGTGTGATAACAAATTAAATCCCAGCCGGGATGGAAGCTGGTGGCATCAAAACATCACCTTGCCATGCTGGTATGTGGTTGCAACTGTCTGATAGACCAGATTTTAAGGTGCCAAAAATGAATTTGCTGTCTTGGAGGAGACAGCAGAGTTGGTAATTATTCCTAAAAAGCCTAATTCTTTGAGGAGCAGTCCCTTAGTGCAGACTGAGCAGGGAAAACTATGGCTATTACTAGGAAAGACATAGAAGAGGTAGCTGGGAGGCACATAATACCAGAGCCCAGTCTAGATTTCCTCTTATTGTTTTTTTTCTGACCTCCATGAAAACAGGGGTAAAGCCCTTTCTGGCAGTAATGGGAGTGATATGAAGGTAGGGAACATTTGCACGAGTTTCTGAGCTGCTGAATATCCCAGCATGTGCACTCAGTAGCTCACACCTATCCTTGGGGAATGAACTCTGCAGGATCATGATTAAATTCTCTGCTGGCCTGTAGAGCAGTGAGACCACCTCTCCTGTCCAGGAGTGTCTGTGAAGCAGCTGTCCTACAAGTGTTTCTACTTGCATAAGGAAAGAAACAAACCAAAGTACTCAAGAAGCAAAAGGAAAACAACTCCTATATAACAGAGTGTAGTCACATCTTTATCTCTGTAATTCCTCTGGAGTGCCACAGGTCCCAGCACAGCCTAATGTGTAAGGGCATTTCCATCCTGCCTTGTAGTGAAGGGAATGATGGCTGCTTCTGGCCTCCTTACTCCATATCTGCTCTGACCATGCTCTGAATACCTGAAGCAAAGAGGGAGAGAATGGTCTTCCGTGGACATGGTTTAAACTAGGCTGTGAGGCTTTCGGGTGGGATCTTTTCTTTTAAGCCATTCCTCATTGAATTGTGGAGTCTGGAACCAAAATTCTAGATGGTTTCAGTGGGTCTGGGGCTCTATAGATTAAGAAAGGATGATTTGTAAATCCTTACTGGAGAGCTGTTGTAAAACAGGACTGAAGAATGAATCTTCAGACGTGACTTGGTTTATCTCCTAGCTCTAAAAAGTGTAGTAGATCCTCCTTCAAGGACAAGAGAATCTGAATTTAGCTTTTCCATGTGATACCACCTAGCAGTGATGCTGTTCTGACTCTGGGACTTTAAATGCATCATGGATATCCTGCTTCACTTAGTGGCTGCTATGTGGATCCCAGGGACCTCAGTCTTGGAGCAGGGGTTATGCATACTTTCTTCTTGAGGGGTAGCAGCAAGGGCATGAGTGAAGTACTTTACTGCTTATTTTTGTAAGTGCAATAAATTGTACTTGCCATTTGGTGCAAGTACAAGCATGACCACCCATTCAAGAAGATGTAATTGTACCAGAAAGGGATGTGATGTTTAAGCAAAAACTTAAGTGTTGGCAGCTTGTATGAGCACTGACTTTGTCCCTCTTTTTATTCCCCTGCAGAGCATCAATGGAGGCCGCCCTCCACCCCACTTCATGTATGATCCATCCACCTTTGCCTTCCGTTCCCTCAGCACCTTGAAGCCGCTGAGCCCAATAGCTCCAGTGGAAGAACCGTCATGTGCCTACTAAAGGAGTTTCTCCAGAATCCTCAGGAACTATCAGCCAACCACCTGCCTGGCAAGGAGAAGGGGAGGTTGCAGTACCCAGGGGTATGGTTGGGAGAAGATGGAGACAATGACACATCTTTGCAATACAGCCTCTCTGGCAGCCGGAAACATATGGCTTTGCAGCAGTGCCTGGTTTTGTACCATTGCCATATCTGAATAGTGGCAAANTTTTTTTTTTTTTTTGTCTTTCAGGGCAAAAGAGACTAGTCAGGTTCACACATTGCAAGGGTAGCCACCATGGCAGTGTCAAACACAAGGAGGTGGTAGTTGAAGATGTTTGTGAGGTGTTCAGGGGCTAGTGTGGCCTACAAGGCAACAGGGATGAGTGATCAAGGTGTGAAACCGAGTCCAATCAGTTTCCTAAGAGTACCTGAGTCTAAAGTGCTTTGCTATACCCTGACCCTTCTCCCACTCAGAAGCGAGCTTAGGATTTGAGACAGAGTCTATACTGGGGAGCCTGCAAAGCAAGAAGATTCCTCTCTGAGATTGATATTATTGTACTTGAAGCTTTTGTGAGTGGAAGACCCTAGGAGAGGAAAGTGGCAGGGGATAACTGGCACATCTAGCTGTGTGTTCCAGCTGGTTTGCTGGCAACTCAGTGATACTATCTAAAATGGAATTGAAATGGGAGACTTGAACCTCCCAGTCATAGAAGGGAGGTTAGGGTAAAACTCCAGAATGGAAGGTCCATGTTCAGTCATCCAAGAAAACACAATGTCTGCTCTCAGCATCATCAAAGAGAAGAACTTAGGGGTGACTGCGTGCATTTGGGTCTCCTTTCTGCTGAGGCTGTCTGTGTTCTGGGATATGCAGCACTTCACCACAGCTGCCCTAACATGGTGCTGAAGGTAATTGCTGTCACCAAATTCAAACAAACATAATGTTTCCAGCAAGCTTTCCAATCCCCTGTTATGCCAGCTATTAAATTCAGGTAGGCTCTTTTTGTATCAGTGGAACAAGTATTCCCAGATGTAGCATTAGGTGGGAGAAAGAGGTCTCTGTTTGTGGCCACCTGTTGGTGCAAGAAACGGGAGGGAAGTTCATGTGAAGCTGTGGGACATTTCTCCATAGACAGTCCTAAGGCAGTTAGGAACCCTTGCTACTAATGGAGTTTGACTGGGATCTGGCCTTAAGACGTGTATGTTTTGTGACACAAGGTACCAGCTAATACAGCAAGTTCTCACCTCTCTCGGTGAAGCAGAGGAACAAGTTGTTTCCCCTTGCTGCTCCTGGTAGAGAGAGTCTCTTTGTCTAGATGTCCCTCTACTTTGAGCCTGTGTCTGGCTGAGTGCAAGGGGGAGCGAGTAGTTTATTTCTTGTCTGGATCAAGACGAGCAACTCTGAGTAATATAAAATAATTTTTGTTTCTAAATCTGCCCCAGTGTGGAGGTCTTTGATGTCATTCCTTGGATGAGACCAAGGGTCAGTCCAGATGCCAGTAGGAGGCCACACAGTGAACCAGCATTCACTGGTGCTGTCTGGGTCATGCTTTGAGGCCTTTGGGGTAAGCCCAAAGGCTGTGTAGACCTGGGGGCCTGAATCCACCACCCCTGCCCCTCTCCCTCCCTCCCGACCTCTCACTCAGGCAGGCAGAGCAGCTGGGCAAGGCAGTGAGGGGAGATCTGTCCTGATGCTGCCCCAGCTCTGCCTGCTGTTTCACCCAGTCTGTCACAGCTGGGCCATTCCCTGCACCAGCACCACCTCCCAGGGGCTTCTTGTGTTTGCTGGTGAGGTAGCTCTGGCACAGCATCGTCGTTCCCTGCAAGAAGTCCCTTTTAACAGTGGCAGAGTCCTCTGGTGATTTCTCCTGCCCCTGTAAAGACTTACCTTGTTTTTATGGTACACCTCAGCTTTTTAAACTGCTGCCAGGTCAAGCTGATTAGTGCAGGACAGGAAGCACTGCCCCTTTGGACCAAATCCTTGTGCTCAGGAAAAGGGACAGCCGTAGCCTGATACCTGTCTGGAAAGGCATATTCTCCCTGCAAATGGCTGGGATGGCACCTCTGCATGGCCCTGTGACCCTAGGCTTTGTTTAAAGAGACCTTCAGAGGTGCTTGGCCCTAAAGAAATTTTTCTGCCAGCGGGTGTGGCAGACTGGCTATCCCTGGGGTGGGAGAGGGGAACAGGGACGTCCTGCCAATATTGTTGCCTTTTAGTACTTTTGTAACTTTTCTGTCTTTTCTGTTCTTTTTTTTTCTTCTATCAGGAGGAAAAATAATAAAAAAAATACCAACAATGAAATAAAGTGTAACAGCTAATGTATTCACACCTCCTGGGGTGGTCTTATGCTGGGGTGTTGGGGGAAGTAATATAGGAGGGGCTGGAGTAGAGCGACCTATGATACGGCCAGTCCCAAGCACTCCCAAATCCCAAGCTCTGTCTGCAAGGGAACAAAGTTGGGAAAAAAACCCCAAACTACCAAGGGCTTTTCTAAAATGGATACCAAATTCTTTGCATGTAAGAGCTCCTTGTGCAGCTTCTCCCTTTCAGGCTAGCCCTGATGCGGTGTGTTTGCCCTCATTGTTGCTATCATCACTGAGAAGGTGTTTTGGCTTTTGAGTCATCTGCTATTGCTTGGGGATTGAATGTGACCTGACAAGAGGTCTCCATCCCCAAAAACCTGAAGGGTGGGTGACCACACAGCTGGTCTTTTATAAGACTTACTGAGGCTAAAATTATATCTCTGTCCCAAGATTTGCAGCAGTCCTTTTGCTTACAGGCAAAGCACTTGTACGTCTCTGTAGCATAACTAGCTCATGCCTTCCTCTAGAATTTGCTCTCTAAACTCCATTTGAAGTACTAGTCATGCACATTCCCCACCCTATGCTGTCTTTTTTAACTGGTTCCAGTACTCCTAGCTCTCTATCTTAACCAGCATCTCCCAAGGCTATTATTTATGTCCCCTTTTCCAATTCCCCCTGGAAAATTCTAGCTTAAATTCTCTTAGCAGTCCTAGTTAGACTAATTATCAGGAGGACTTTTCTGCCTTCCCTTCAAGCTCTGATCTCCTCTAGGCTTCCTGCCATTTCTCTTATCTTGAAATCCTCCCTGCTCTGTCAGCTGCAGTTCATTGTTAATTGGCCTTGGCCCATTTTCCAGGGGTTGTAAAGTGGACTTGTTGGCTTCCTTGAGCTCTTTGCTCACTTAGTTCTATACAGCATTATCTTCCTCTGTGATGTTTCTTTCGAAACAGCCTCATTACTCCATGCAAGCACCTTTGGGGTGGCCCTACATGTTATTGATGTAAATGGTGGCTACTATGGCTCTACAAACCCTGATCATCCATAGGCTTCTGCCAGGTTAAGCTTGTTTACGAGTACATAAATGTGGAGAGAGAGATGTGTTGACCTTGTATCAGCCAGGCTGTAGGCGCTGATGCTTCCCACGTCAAAGCCAGAGTACAGCAGGTGGAATGGCATAAAGCTGGCAGTGTGCAGTCAGCTAATTGGCTGGGATGAGCTGCGGTGTAGAGCTGCTTCTCATTCCCCTTTGGGTTCCTGGCACGTGTTTGGGTTAAGTTCATTCTTGCCCACCCCTCATCTATCCCTGCAAGTTCATCCTCTGAGTTAAAGACAAAATAGAGCATTTTTCTTGGTAAAACATGATGATAAGCCTTGATATGGTGAAAACTGAAGCTAAAAGAAAGCAGGTTACTGGTTTACCCAGAAAACTGGCAGAGAAGGCAAGATGTCCTCATTTGGGTGCTAGACCCTGGCCTAGGAGAAGGGTTTGCCAAAGACCGTTGTAGAAGCCATCAGCAGAAACCAGGAAAACCAGAGCCAAGCTGTGGTCTGCTGAAGACTGTTACTCCTTGTAGCCGTTCCACCCTGTTGCTGTATACGTCATCATACATCAGTGTGGGACTGCTCACCTCTGTGGCCTCCAAAACACCTTGAGCAAATACTCCCTGTACTGCTGGAGCAGGCTGGGGTGCGAGTGAAGCATTGTGTGAGCATGATCAGCTTGGCATAAGTCCCTCAGAACCTCCTCTTTGCTGGAGCTCCCAGCTCCAGGGTTGGTCTTCCCACCAGGTTTGGGTTGTAGCTTAGTGTGGGAGCCTGGAACTTAGAAGATGAATCTTTCTGTGCTCTGAGCTGATCTCACTTGAAGATGTGCAGGTGTTTCCCTTCAGAGCACAAAACAAACCCTGTGAAGAGAGGAAGACTGCTGTGCCAAAGTGCAGCCTGGGTGCACTGAACTCAGCTGTGTTAACCATCTGCAGGAGGGTGAATGGGGACAGGTGGCTGTTTGAAGAGCTTGGCCACAGCTCCTCTGTGATTTAAGTGGAACCATTTAGGCTAATACTGTTTTCCAATTAAAGTAAATTAATTAGGTTAATACTATGGCCTTATATAAATGACAGAGGGGAACTAAGCTCACAGCAATGGCAAAATGAGTTGTTATGTATGTACCCTGAGACTCTGTGAATCCCTTTGCAGCCAGTGCACAAGATTGACTCTTCTTGTGTTGTCTAAGCATTTTCTGATATGCATGTAGGTACACATGTGCATATATGTATATTTATGTCTCTGTATGTTTTATTTGTGCAGAAATCTCTGTTCTCTTACAGTCACCAACAAGCAGGGTGCTCTGTGTTCACTTGGATCTTTGTTTATCAGGGCTGGATGTGAAGTCCAGCTGCAGCAAATTCACTGTCTGCATGGTATAAAGCATGATGATGCTTGTAGAAAACACGCCTACCACCCCGTTTCCAACTGTGTGATGAACATTGACCTGTCTTCTTACCTACCAGATTGACTATGAAATTGGACAAAATCAGCTGCTGCTAGGGCCAGGGTTCTTGGCCTGGGCTAGATGGAGGCCACTGCAATGTGGCTTGGCACAGAAATAACTAAGAAGCAGAATTTCCAGTTGGACAGACTGCCTCCTTCCAAAAACTTAAGCTTTCCCCTGCTCTTTCTGAAGCTGCATAGCATATGGCAAGGTAAGAGGTGGAAGAATGCATTTAAGGGTGTGTATCAGGTGAGGGTTGGATGGGGTATGTGTTGATGCAGCGTGGGTGGAGACATGAAGTGCATTTATAGTGGCATTTATATTTATGACATCTCATTTGTATTTTAAGTGGAAGGAAGTCTTGTAGGAGTAAAGGCAACAGGCACACATGCAAGAAAGCAGGTGTGCCAGGATGAATGCTGGTGGATGTGCATCTGGGGCATGGACAGAAGAACTTGTGCTGGAGAGGGGTGTGATTGAAACCCTGTGTTTGCAGGTGTTTGTAGATAGTGATGCAAGGAGAATACACAAAGAGGTTACTTTTACCATGGCAAGGGTGGTGAGAAGTATTTCTTTGCTGCTTCTGTAGTCCCAGCCAGTAATGTTTAGGAAAAGTAAAATAAAAATTACAAATGCCTGATCTGTGTCCTTGAGGCCTTTGGGAGCTTTCACCATTGAATTAAAAAGAAGCAGGCACCTGGACAACAGTGACTCAAAACAAAGTGACCTCGTTACAGAATAGAGAGTGATTGTACACTGTTCTTTCTCAGACAAGAACTTCAGGGACATCAAATAAAAAGTAGCAGGTGGCAGGTTCAAAGCAAACAACTGGAGGCAGATCTGCACAGAGTACAGGGTTGCACTGGGGAATCCTGTGCCACAGGATGCTGCAGCTGCTCAATATTGATGTGGCTCCAGACTTGAAAGAAAAATGAAGAAAAATACTCCTCAGGAAACACTGCACAAATGCCGCCTATGGTTGAGGGGTATGGTGAGGTGGAGGGTTTTCTGGGGTAGGTCACTGTGTACCAGCCCCGTCTCACTCTTCTCCGGGGCAGAATCTGCTCCTGCCAGGGTTCAAGGCTTTGAACAGACGTGGTTGCTCTGATTCATTATGAAGTGCACACTTGTTATTAACAAAAGCAGTTGAACCATATTTTGTTTTCTCAGACATAGCGGATTGATTACAAATGGTCTGGATAAAGTCTAATTCCAGTTCCATGGAAGTTTGGGGCAACCCCCCCGTTGTCTTCCCAGGAGGTAATGCAAGGTCTTGGTGGTGACTTGATCCTCATGTGTTTGATGGTGAGGTTGGGGATGATCTGATGCATCTACTGAGCTGCCAGCATCAGGGAGCAGCTTGACACCTGGGTCGCTAACTGATCCACCTGCATGGCTATAAATGGGCCTTCATATGATCCCCTCAGCATGTGAGTGCTGGGGCCCTGCTAGGAGGACCCTGGGTCATTTGGGATATCTGACATCCGTCATGTCCCTCGCCACAGCCAGGCTGAGCCTGAACCACCTATAGTTGCTGTGTGCAGAGGCTGGTTTTGTTGGAGAAGTCCATGATATTTTTAATATCTTAAAAAATATCAAGTAGGCAGAAGAATTACGGGAGATGGGAATCAGTTAATGATTATCTTTTATAATTGTAGTGGTAGGGGATTAAAGTTTGTTCAGCTGTATGGTTAGATAACAGTGCAATTTATTAGTGTGACTTTTGAATGAGGAGCTAGACATGTAAGTAAATTAAGAATTTTTAAGCCAGTGGTTTAGAGGTGCTGCAAATAATGAAGAAGATAAGGAGGAGTTGACCAATGAGAAAACTTAATAGGTAGTTTTTGGGGTACTGACCAACACTCACCTCCAAAGACCCCCTGGGAGCATGTGCAGAAGGTGCAAGGAGTGACCTGGCATTTATTATAATTACATGTAAATATGTGACCACATACGTGATGAATAATGTATGTCTTTGTATAATTTTGTATATAAATGGCGGCAACAAACCCCTTGAGGTGTGCATGATTTGAGGGGAAAATAAAACCATCCAAGGTTTTGTGCAAACCTGAATAAAAAACATCTCATCGGTGATGTAGCTATGGGCTTATTGCACACTGGATAACACATCCATATTTTGGACAACAGTTTTATGGATGTAGCTCAGGATCACGTTTCTTAAGCATCCATCTCTCAGAAATTCAGGTCTATACTGGATGGCAGGATGGTGTCTGTGTGCCATAGGAACAAAGTGAGTTTGGTTTGAGCAATGTCTCAAGCTTGCAGTATACGTATTATATGAGTTATATACCTCTGGGGTTGAGGAATGAGTTAGGAAAGCAAGGTCAAATGTCCTGCAGTTGGTAAAACTCACATGGGAGTGAGCAATCTAAAGCGGATGCAGCTGAAACAGCAAGGCTCTGCAGAAGAAGTAACATCAGTGATGAGGAGGACATTTAAGCACATTGGTATCTCACCATTTCCTGAGTTAGACTTTAGAAGGCTTATTCAAGAGGGGTGAGGAAATAGATGTAGACACTTCGAGAGCTAGCTCCGGCTGTAGCTGCATGCCAGCCTAGGAGGGCTTGACCACATGTTTTCAGTTAACCCAGGACAGGATGTGCAGATAGCTCCAGACACATGAGGAGCTCCAAAATCTGTTTTCCTTTTTGTGGCTGCTCACATCAGTGCTGCCTATAATAATAGCTTGGTCTGTTAATGGGTTGGCCAGCTTCTATTGCGTGTTCCCATGTGACATGTTCAGAGCATGGTAGCTCCAGGGTTAGATGAGTGGAGGAACCGAAAGTGCCATGAGAGGAGGGTGCCAAGTAGGGAGATGAACAGAGACAACAAAGCCCCTTTGACAAGGAAAGTGGTAACCGTCCACAGCAGGAGTTACTTTCTACTGTAGGATGCCCTGGGAGCTCTGTTCTCCTTATCCTGGCACATCCTACAGAAACCCTGATGCTGCTAGCCAGCATCTGTCATCAGTGTAGTGTGGCCTTGAGGCACACTGGCAAACTACATTGGTGGGTCTCACAGGTGTTTGCTCCACACTAAGGGATGGTGAGAATTCAGTGTTCTGTATTGCTGGTGAGAGACCTGTTCTTAAATCACCACAACTCTCCTGTTTGTCTACTTGGACCTAATCCTTTCCCCCTGCCATCCATGAATGCTTCTCCTCTGCCTGACCATGGCTTTTTCCAGTTCTCCCCTGTTTCTTCATCTAGTATTCTGGTTTCAAGTTCCTCTAAGAGCCTGCACTGAGCCAACCCAGAAGCTTTGGCACTGGGACCTTGGTGCCATTTCTCTTCCCTCACATATTTTCTCATTCTTGTTTTCTTCCTTGGCTACCTCATTTCAGATTTCAGTCCTAACATCAAGAAATTTTTAATGTAGAGAAAACAATGTGTCATTTGTAGAAATTGCTGAAGCACCTTTGCCATTTTTTTCCAGAAAGGATGACCAGAATCTTCCAACCTGGGCTGTTTCATTGCCAAAGGGTAACATTTGGCAAGATATCACTGAGGGTCTTGTCCAGCAGAAGGCTGCTCAGCAAACCTGGCCTTGGGCAGTGTGACCAAGCCAAATGCAGCAAGGCAAAACCTTGATCACACACTGCTTTTTTGAATCCTAAAAGCCTTTGTCAGATCTCTAGCACGGAGCCTCCACAGGCCCTGTTTTTAAGAGACATGCTTTGTCCTTTCCTGGCTTTAAACAGTTCCCCAAAATAAACCCTCTGCTATTTACCGGCATTGTTTTCTTTCTGGTGTTGAATGCTGATAAATAATCAGACCCATTATATTATGTTCGTGTCTGCTCTGGTAGCAGATAATTACAACAATTACTACCAAATCAAAATGCTTCTGTTTCTCCTGGTGTCATTAGCATGTCCCAAACATTTTGTTCTTGTGGTTTAAAGTGCAGTAATAACATGGTCCAAGTGCAACACCCGGTAGAGCGGAGCTTCCCAGCACAGTGATCTCCCCAGCCATGACTGCCTCTGAGATGCTGCTAATTTCCAATCATGGTGTCAGATCCTCTTCTACCACAGGGAGAGCAACTGCTTAGCCTGTGATTTACCCAATTTATTCTGGTAATAACCGGGCTGGCTGTGTAGCCATCTGTCTGCTTTATGTGCTCATCCTGCCCCTCACCCTCTGCCACGGTGCAGAATGAGCTGTGTCTGTGCCCTTGTGACAGCAGAGAGGGAAGGCATCACTTTGCCCAGGCCATGAAATGGATCTCTGTGATCTCAGAGAAGGGTATGTTCTGCCCCCGCCCTGCCCAGAGGCAGCAAGCAATGCCTCTGGATGCCAGGGCTACCAGCAGTGATGTCTGCAGGTTATTGAAGTTGCAGCTCCATTCTGGCCCAAGCAGTGGGAGCTACAACCAGTTTGCATGGGGGAAACAGATAGAAAGTGGCTAAAGGAAGGACCCAACACAAAGACAGTGGAAAAATACACATTAGCCTGAATTTGTGTCCACAGATGTAAAACCCATCATGGTCACATGGCTCTGTCTGTGAAGAAAAACACTGTATTAACTGGTTCATTATGAAGCCTTTAATTGAAGAGCCAAGTCCTCTCTGCCCTCTAATGTTATTCAAACAGACCTGCACACAACTCCTTCACAGCAGATGTTAGCCAGGGTACAGCCCAGATCAACAGTCATTCAGGATCATTATTGCTTGAAACCCGTGGGTAAAATCAAATATAAATAGAGCAGAAAGCATTTGAAGCAACTGGGGCCTCAGGGGAGGTTCATTCCCCGTAACAAAGCCAAGAAAAGGGGAGATGATCCTTCATTTCAGTAAAGCAGTGAGGACGTGCAGAAGCCAAATTACTCAGGAAACTCTGAGCAGCATGTATGGTTTATATTAAACCACCTAACCTTTCTATCTCCAGTAGTATTTTGGGGCTTTCATTAGTGCAGTGGTCTGTGAACTCTAGCCTTGCAATTCACTTGGGGAGACAGTGTGATATTTGAGGTAAACAGGATTTCACTTCTTGTGCAAAGAAAGCAATGAGTTTTCCTGCTTTTTCTGAACTCAAGTGGTATTGCACTGAGGAAAGATCCTCACCTTGGAGCTGAAATGCTGAGCAGAATAAACAAGTAATTTAGGTCCTTAGAGAAACTGTTGATTGCACAAAGACTTTGTCGTGCATCTCTGGAGTCTGTTTTCATAGAATCATAGAATAATGAGGTTGGAAGAGACCCACTGGATCATCGAGTCAAACCATTCCTATCAAACACTAAACCATGTCCCTCAGCACTTCATCCACCCATGCTTTAAACACCTCCAGGGAAGGTGACTCAACCACCTCCCTGGGCAGCTTGTTCCAGTGCCCAATGACCCTTTCTGTGAATTTTTTTTTCCTAATGTCCAATCTAAACCTCACTGCAAGGAACACAGAATCTGGTCAGATGGGACCTTAAAGATGTTCCCTCCCAGGTGCAGGGTGTACTTCCTTAACTCCCAAGGTTGTCAGTCCATCAGTGAGGTATTTGCTACCTATTCCCAACTCTCACATTCCACTTGTGCTGGGGATAGTGAGGCTCTGACCATCCAGGCTTGGCTGCATTTCAGTGCACCTTGACTCAGGCACAGCAACGTCAGCCACCCTCTGCTAACATGGGGATGGATTTTGCCCAGAGCCTCTGCTCCATCTTACGTTTTCTTGCTGTCTCCTGCTTGTCACTGAGACACTCCCCAGCCCAGGCAATGCCGAGGCTTTGCTCCTTTCTGCGCTGCAGTGCACCTTGGGTGTGCATCTTGACACGAGGTCCTTGCAAAGAACTGGCAGTGGGTGCCTGGTAGGACTCACATCACGCGTCCACCATAGGAGCATTGCTTTCCTTCAGAGGGGAATACTGGCCTGTGCTGCCCACAGCTGTTTGCAGACTGTGTGCGGCAATGAGGTTTTTGAACAGCTGGAGAGGAAATCACTTTTTTTTCTGACACCTAAAGGGAATTTTTCATGAACAGCCAAGGTACTAGCTGCATGTGGGGTGCAGGGGGCCAAGCACAAGAGATCCCAGGCTGATGTCTTCAGGCTGAGCTTCTGCCTGGAGCTGACTTGGGTTTTACAGCTGTGCCTGGAATTGAAAGGGAAGTGCATGGAAAACGTCTGTACTACCTGGGGTGCTTGAGGTAGATATTGCAGAGTGACTGACCACCTAAATTACTCCCAGGTAACTGAGATCATCTGTAGCAGCAGTTAAAAGGCAAACATGATATAGTTTGTGGGTCATGGGAATGCAATCTCCTTGCGTGTCTGACCATGGACAGTGCTATCTGAGTGCATGACTAAGAATAAGCTGTTTAGACAGTCTTCACACCTGGCATTTCTCCTTCAAGGAGCTTTGTCCATGCGCCAAAGTATGTTATAGCTATTCTTCAGTAAAGCAGGGAGCTGGGGAACTTGAAGGGCTTTGCCTAGCACCAGGTTGAGATATGGAAGCCTGGACTGCAGCCACATCCATGGTGTGCAGGATGAGACCCAGGTCTCCATACATCTCCAGACACTCTCATGATTGACAGCAAAGCTGGGAACACAGGCCAGAAGGGAGAAAGAGCTGCTCCACCCAGCTCCTCTCATCTGGGCTAGTCACAGAGGCCCCAGATTTTAGGTTGGCCAAACAAAAGCAGCTCTTTGTCCTGAGCTGGAGGTGCCGCCAAAGGCTTCGTGCACAACCAGACCTTTGCTGTATGGATGCTGCTGCTGCTCTGTGGAGGTCAGGGTGAGCAACGCTCTTTGGCTCATTGCAGGATGCTGGGAAATGCTCTAGTCATGTGCCATAGACTTTAGTCTTCTTGGCTGGGGCATGGTTGCTTGCAATTGCAATATACTGGGTGCCACAAACAGAGTAACTCCTCATCCTACATTCCTATGGCATCCTGCAAACATACAGAAAATAATATTTTATGACTTTTACAAGCTGGAAGTCCCCATTGTGCTTTGGAGATGCTGGCATTGCCTCTGGCTGATTGCTGTGCCTCCAATACAGAGCCCATTAGTCTCCTGGCCTCTGCATGAAAGAACAACACATTTTCTCTTAGGGCTGCCACAGCCAGATAGTTTATGTACTGTGGAAGAGTGTGGTAGTATTTCTTCCCTCTGGAAAAGGAAGTCTCTTGATCTCTGAATCACTCTTTTACCTTCCTCTGTCTCTGATAAATAGTCTGGGCTTCCTGGACTTGGGCCTGGAAGAGCAGAGATGGAAATACAGTGTAGCTCAAGCTTAGAGCTACACTCATGAGCTTGGCCAGGCCAGACCGTTCAGATGCTTATGGCAGTGCCTACAATGGGGACAGAGGGATGGGTCCTGTCCCTTTGCTCAGTACCATCTATGTCCAGGAGCCCCATGACAGCCAATGGTGTGGACACACCCATGAGTCTGGAGAGGGCAAAAATGACCCTGTGATCAACACTGAGCAGACTGAGACATTTCTGAGCTGATGTGGCACCAAAGTCAGGCTTCCCCAGGCAGGCAGGTGCCCATGATGCCTGCGGGTAACCTGAGCCTTCTGCTCTTTGGGAACTTGCCATGAGCAACTGCTTTGCTGAGTCTGGAGCAAAAAAGGTGAGGGCAGGAGACTGACACTGGCCAGGGCAACAAACTGTATGTCATCAGTTCCTGGAAAGAGAAAGCAAACAGCAAACAGCTATTTGACTTCTGTTTCTTATTTTATTTTTTTTCTTTAATAAGACAAGAGAGAAGAGCAAGCAGCCAAGACCCATCTGCTGCTCAGAGGTAGTTGGAAAAGCAGTGCCTGTGACCAAAAGCAGGGCCAGAGGACTGGAGATGCTGGGAGGGAGAAGAGGCACTTCTCCCCATGGGTTTATAAAGTCTTGGCTTGCAAAGTAGGAGGACAAAGTGCATTGCAAAATGGCATTGTGCTTGATGTCTGGGTCAGAGAAGCTCCAGCTGGGTCTGGGCAGCCTCTTCCCCCTCCCCAGCCCTTCAGAGTCAGCCTAAAGCTGGGGACCAAACTGGTACCTCACCCCCAGCACCTATTTGAAGGTGAAGGGATCATGGAAAAGCCCATCTCTGGCTGGCTGCTGTCAGCTCAGTGGCAGTTGCAGTACAAAAAACATTTCTGCTTTCTCCCATGCCCTCCCCATCCCTGCCATGATCTGCCTCAGCAATATGAAGACAGCAGTAACCAGCTGCCCTGATGGACCAGGGACTGATGGATGAGCCAGCTACCCCAAGTGCCTGCTGGCCAGACATTGGAAGCAACTTACAAGTAAAGTTGCAACAAAATAGACTCAATACCGTGTGAGCAGAATCCCAGCTACATGGGCATAGAAAGCACTAGCTCTGCTCCATGCTCCCCAAAGGTCATGCATGTCACTACCGAGGTCCTCTGTTGCACCAGTGGAGTGATAATGCGAAGCTGTCCCTCACCTTCACCCCAGCTCTTCCCAGGCATGGGGCACCCTGCCATAAAAGCCACCTTTCACCACATACCCCTTTGTGTTATCATTGATTATATTGCCAGGGGTGAATGTGGTCCTGGCATTTTGAGGGATTTTGTGTGCAATGCAATCACCCACTGGGTGATGTCAGAGGGTGGCACGTCTTGGAAGCCTGGAAAGCCCTTATGGTGCAGGACCCTACATGTAATGCAAGACCAGCAGACCACTTTGTTCAAAGCAAAAAGAGCCTTCTGGAAAAGCCCTCCCTAAGAGAAGATTCTGCTACCAGACTATCCTACAGCCCTCAGGTCATAGTGCTTTATTTTTTATCAGTGCACACAGTTAATCACTACAGTATTACAAGTCCAGAGATTTCAAAATCCCAAATAAGCCTCAAGCCTCACAGCACTGACTTAAAACATACATTAGAAACTGTGCAGTTTGGAGTCTGATAGCTTATCCTCTATTTGGTATTTTAAAACTTTTGGGTACAGTTGGGCCATGTTCTCACCTCCCTTTGCATCACAATAGATAGGTCAATAATTACTGAAGGGAGTTACAGAATTGTTTATTTTTTGAAGGAAAGTGGCACTTGTGTATTTACATCTACAGGGAGGGGGCTTTAACAGTTCTCTAGGCTCTGAGACTGTTAAAATTTGCAAGGGCCACTGATGCGATAAGAATTAGCCTCAGACGAAGTTAGACGTGTGGTTATTGATAACCTGGTATAAAAGAGCTCATTGCAAGAAGCAGACTTGCCTTTTCAAGCAACTCTGCATGTTTGCAGATGTGCCAACAAGCCTCATTTCCACTGGCAATGTTGGCAGGGAGGAAAAAGTGAAGTGAATCTCATTGATCAGGAAGGCATAAGGGCAGACTGATAATCAGGTAGGGAACCAACTACTTGGTAATAGGTAGTAAGGCAATGGCAGTGCAATAAAGACCAATAAGAGAATGTGATGTCATGCACAGCTCTGCTTTGCCACTCTCTGCAGAAAATAGTAAAGAACTGTAACATTTGTTCTTCAGCTGGAGACTGAGGCAATAAGCATTGTGGTGAAGCAGCAACAGAGCTTTTGGTTAAACACCTCAGTTCTCAGAGAAGACTCTGCCAGACATTGGTCAGGGAGGCTGGAAGCTGGGACACAAAGTGAGTGTTGTCTGCCTCTTTAAGTTCTCTAGCCTCTGAACTGCTGTGGCACTGGAGCAGAGCTAGAGGGAGACCTTGAGGGTGGCCCCACATGTGCCACAGCTTTGTGGGTTATGGTCTTGTCCTCCCTTTCTCCTCACTCAGCTCCTCCTCATCAAAGTGAAGTGTGAGCCACTGGGAGAAGCTCAGTACAATGTCTCCTTAGAGCAACGTCAATGGCTGCGTTTTGCTGGGTATTAATTTTTCTTAGTGCTCTAGATTTGAATGGAGAGGAAAAGGCAGGAAGAAGTTAAAAGTAAAAAGGAGGAACAGTTTGGATAGGACAAAATAGGAGCAGCCTGCATGTCATGTGTGTGCTAGATGAAGACAATGACATGTACCCTGTATCAGCACCTCTAAACCAGGAGGCCCAGCTGGCCTTTCAACTAGGGGACTAGCTGACCTAGTCCCTTTCCTCTCTGGGATTTGCACCCCACTGCCCAGCCATGCAGATGTTTGATTTTTCCCCCCTTCAAACATAAGGTACATTTCCTTAACTGCAACCACAGGAGGAGGCAGCTGCCTTTGACAAATGGAGCATGGTAACTTGCTGGAAGTGTTTTGACTCTGTTTCTGAATGTGACCCTAAGTGTAAGTAAACCTCAGCACTGGCTGCTAGCACTGTGGTGTGGTGGGGATGTGAGGAATGGAGGGGACATAGGATCCATCTATAGAGCAAATAGAGAGGAAATTTCCACAGCAGTCCATTGTCCTGGCAGGAAAAACTGTGAGCAGCAGTATGGAGAAATAGAAATAAATGGGATTTAGAGCCTAAAGAATGGTTTGCCATTTACAAGGAGGTATGGTGCAATTGAAGGCAGAGAAATCTTCCCAATGTCCTTGTGACCAGATCAAAGTTAGAAGATCAGACTCACTGCGGGAGTGAAAACCAGGGACTGAGTCTCTCAAATCCCTGATCCCATGGGATTTGCTCCTGATTTTTCAAGTAGCCTACACAGGAACCCCTGGGCAAACAGTGTTTCCTGCTGGGTGTCCTGAAAACCAAAGTCCCTACAACTGCCAGCCTCAGCAGTGCTTCCACCTGTACCAAATTGCTGCTGAGCAGAACCAAGAGCGCCACAGGAGCTGCCAGGATCCACTCTAGAGACAGCCACCCACAACAGGGTAGATGGGGGCTGTGTCTCATCAACACTTGTGAAACAAGTGTTTGGGGTGAGTTATGGAAATATATGGAAATATATAGAAATATAATAATTCCTTTGCTTCAGGGGAAGATTTCCCAAAGCTCCTAACTGATTCAGTCCAGCCTCACCTTTCCCTCTTCATTTCTGTCTGGCAATCAGCACCATGCTGCTAGTGGTGGAATGACAGGGCTTTCTCACTTCCCTCACTCAGGGTTAAACAAGAAAATCAGACCGTTTAGAAAGAAAAAAATCTTAAAAAGAAGGAAAACAAAGCATCCAGCAGCCCATGCTGGAGATGTTGTGAATTGCTTTTGAAAGTGTTTGTTTGCCTGCACAGGAGCAGGAGTACCTTCCTCTAACAAAGCTGTAGGGAAGAGCTTATCGTCCCCCAAGTTTGGGGTGCTCAGGAGGGCAGCCACACTGAAATCATGATTAAGTGTTTCGGGCCATGCCTTTCTCTGCAGCCTGCCAGATAAATATTTACAGCTGACCACGGAGAAGCGGGATGGGGGGGTGAAGGGGGAGGAGAGGAGAGACATCTGCAAATTCTTTGAAGCCTTGCTACATTTTAATTTTAATTTAGTTCTTTGTTGATTTTCCATCCACACATCATTGTCTCTCTCTCAACCCACAGACAGGTAAAGAAGAGACTTTCGAGAGGAAGGGGTTATTTCTAAAACCTATGGGGACAGATCCTAGTTTCAGTGACCGTGGTGTAAATTATGGAGTTGCGATAAACCAGTGCTGCAGAGAGCGAACTGCAACCTTTGGTTTTACTAATCCGTGTAGATCTGATGAATGTTATTGATGTCTGTGGATTTACTCTGAGTCTTGTTGCCTCTTCCCTTCATAGTTGTCCTTATCCATGTGAAGTCAGTGCCTATGTGGCTGTAATATGCCCGTAAATCACAGTGTTACACCCACTTCTTAATGGTGTAAATTACTCCCTCCTTTTGGCCTCTGTTCTCAAAAGAAAGCAATTCTCCATGCCCAGTAGGAGAGCTGGTTATCAGAAGCCTAGAGCATCTCTTCCCAGCAACCCCAGCCTGCCACGGTGCTTGTAGCTGAGCCCTCCAAAGAGGGGGCAACCAAAAATGACTCATATCAATGAGGGCCTTCTGCCCCGGGGGCTCTCTGCATTTTGATGTATGAGTATATACATCCTGCTCGGAAACATATGCAGGAATCTGTAGCTATAAAAGTCACTGCACCACCCTATAATCCAGCCCAGATGTGCCTCTCCTTTCATGGCACACTCAAGGGACCCCTGTGAGCTGAGGCAGACAGGGATGGAAAGCATTGTTCACATTTACTCACCCCAATGAAAAGAGACCCACAGCAGACTGCTTGCAAAGGTCCAGGGCAAGAAAGTTGGTAGGAAACATTGACTTCAGGAGGAGGATTGGAGCTTGAGCCTATGGATGCTGGTGCACACTGTCATTAGATGCTTTCTGAGGTCTTCAGTGTGAACGAGGAGTCTGTCAAGCTCTGGGTCTCTTAAGAGACAAGCACTAATGCATGCGGTGCAAATCCTGGTCTTGCTTGAGCTTCCAAAGCTTTATGCAAGGATCTGTGCAGGCATCTGAGTCTCTGGTGATAATACAGTGGGCTACTCACCTCCTTCAAAGCTTCAAACTTGGGAAACAGAGGCCAAGTAATGAGCCTCTGGTGATAATACAGTGGGGCTACTCACCTCCTTCAAGGCTTTAAACTTGGGAAACAGAGGCCAAGTAATGAGACTCTGGGGTGGACTTTAATGCTGATGCATTTGGGAGAACAGGGGAAAGACTTTAAGGTTTGTTTTAGGTCATATTTGCAAGCAAGCTACCTCCTCCCCATGTGGTAGCAGCTTGGGCTTGAGATTTATCCCTCCTCTTATCAGTGACCTGCTAAGTAGCCAAAAAGTAGAATTTCAAAACCTTCTGCTGGTCTGGGAAGTTACTCTTTCTGTTAGTGTAATAAAGCTGCATAGCCCTAAATAGAAAGCACAGAGGCAAAGGTCTCATCCCCGGGGCTTTGCTGTCTCAGTGCAAAGAATGCAGTTATAAAGCAAGTCCCAGAGTCCCGGAAGGAAATTTATGGCTGGGAAGATGGATAAATAATACGCCAAGATCAACAGTAGTGGTAATGTCGAAGTGTACTGAGCAGAGTTGCTGTGCTTTTACAGGCCTGTAGCTGCTTGGAAATCTTAGACTGAAACAAGCCAGCTGCTGGAGAACCGCTGCCATGTCGAGGCTGTGGCATTGGCATCACCAGCATCTGACAACCTGAAGAGGCTGTTTTTAGTGGGAGGGAGCAGTGCCACATGCCTGGAACTCCTGGGAGTCAGCACCAGGTT
Organism: Piaya cayana; assembly: GCA_013389865.1. Taxonomy (NCBI): domain Eukaryota; kingdom Metazoa; phylum Chordata; class Aves; order Cuculiformes; family Coccyzidae; genus Piaya; species Piaya cayana. The sequence continues at coordinate 90,769 of WAAB01006632.1, read as the reverse complement.
GTAACTAAGACGGATTTTACAGTCACACTCTCAAACATCACCTCCCAGTGGTGATGTGACCTCATGGAGTGCTGACACGGCTCTGACTCTTCATTTGTAGACCATCTGGAAGCCTTTTGGGCCTCCAGATGTGATGAGAGGAAGATCAGGCCTTGTGTAGTTCTTGGAGGTTTGAAGGAGGCACAAATCAAAACCTCTGCAGATATTTTACTGCTCTTCTCAGCTTTCCCATCCTTCTTACTTCTGTTTGACTTTCTTTCCTTCTCTTGGCCTGGAAAGCCGAGTTGCTCCAGTGTTTGTGTACTCTGTTCACTGCCCAAGCTGCTAAGCATGTCCATCTTCTGGTTTTTGTTGGGACAAAAACTTGGCTTTGACAGTCTAAATGGTTAAAGGATGTAGATCACAGTCTAGATTTTCTCTGCAGTTTCTTTGGAGTAGTTCACCACTGGGGTACACCTGGGTTGCAAAGTTCAGAGTTTGAGCCCTGAAGACCACCACTTCTCTGAACCCTGAAAGCAAGATGGAAAAGCCCGAAATATATTTATTTAAGACTTTGCTGTCTGTAGCTCCTCTTCAAACAATTAGAGGGAAATCCAAGGCCTGAATCACTTTTTGCTAATGTCCTGGCAGATCAGAGGTTTCCTCACTGGTGTCTGCTGTGTTACACCAGGGCAGGGCTGGTGAGAGGGACCTGAGAAGCGGATGGAGAGCAAGACCTTTTAGGACAGCTAAAAGGAGCCTGGAAAATTCTGATGGAGAGACCCATAATGGGCAGTATTTTGCTTAGCCCTCCTGCCTGTGACAGACTTGCATCTGTCCAAACACCAGTGCTTCTCTCCGCTTGCCGACTCAAACCGAGAGGGAAGCACATTTTGCATCCATCTCCTGCAAGGATGGAGAGCTTTCTGGGTCCCCCTGTGTCAGGGTTGCTTGCCACAGCTTGTACTGGGTCAGATTTCAGGGTTTGGGCTCTGCGTGTGTGCACTCATGTGTGCTTTTAACTCAATCTGCAGTCTTTCCAGGAAATTAATTTGTGTCAGATGATTGTTTTTGTCCTTCCTGTGCTTTTTTGGAGGGCAGGGGTTGGAGGACACTGTTGATTCAATAAGCTGCAGCTATTGCCCTGCTCCTCTGGCCCCACAGCTATATGTGCCTGGCACAATTCTTCCCCAGGCAGCAGGGAAACGAGCGAAAACTCCTGATGACAACCCATCTGTTTTGGACATAGATGGCAAGAATAAGCTCAAAAAGCATCTTGGTTCTGAAATAAGGTTTAGCCATCCTCCTCCCTGTCCCTTCACTCCTTTAGCTGGGTCCATGTTTTGACACAGTACTAGATTGATGTGCTGGCAAGTTGTACCCCCATTAAAAACTGCAGGGAAGAAACTGAAGATCTTGTTGCTGAGCAAAAGGCAATTGACTGGGCAACTGAAGAAAAGGCAACGTGAAAGCAGGGAAAATGTAGGAGATTCTTTAAGAACTGATATGGACATCTAAGCTGGATATTTCTGCTAAAATGCTAGTAAATCAGTGATACTTAAATAAATTGTTGACCCTGAATTATAATTTTTTTTTGTGGAATAAAGATTTTTCCACCTCTCAGAGCTATTGTTTCAGGCTGTCTTCAGCTCAGGAAGGCAACATTGCTTTAAGTAACTTCCTCTCACACTTTGAACTTTCTCTTCTACAGGCATGAGAGCTTAATCTTCAGTAGGTAGAATTTGGCATTCTGGAATTTGAATTATTGCTTGCAGAATGGCAGGGTATCAAGTTGATGGATTATCAAGAAATGTAGTAAGAATGATAGGCAGTGATCTTCTGTCTATTTCTCAGGATTTAACACCATGGTTTGATCTCTGACATACACATCACAGCAAGTGCTGTAGCTGATCAGCTGATCTATTTGCAGCTTCGGTGATGTGCTCACACACCTCCTTGCTACTACTGTGATCTTGCCAGTTTGTGTAAGTCAAAAACATTCAATCCAGACCAGTTCTTGGTTGAGAGTCCTCAGGGGAGGGGCCAGGATGTCACTGGACAGGACAACCAGTGCTCAGTAGGATCAGCCTACTGCTACAAGGCTCTATGAATATTGACTCACAGAGACTGATCCAAGGAAACGAGGACTTCACATCACTGTGACCAGGAAATAAGAGCATGGATCACACTTCCTCTCACACCAGATTTCACTTGCTTTCTTTGGGCTGCTGATATTTTTACTTGTTGCTCCGAATTGCTGTGCTTAGAGATCAAGATTGCTTGTTAATCTGCAACCATGTTGCTGTCCCAGGGGAACTGTATTTAGGAAGGAGATGGTGCTGCACTGATGACTGAAGTGCAGTTCATAAGTGCTTTGCATCCCTTCAGCTCAATGGTTGTGGGAGATGCATGGACTCAGATGTACAGCTACTTGAGTGATTGGTGACTTGTTATCTTTTCACTGTCAACAATCGCCTGTGAAACCCAGAGGCAAAGTGTCTAGAACAGGCTTACACAAAAGATGAAAAATAACTATTTGCTTCACTTACTCTGCTAGTTTATGGGCTGAAGTCTACATAGTAGATCTCATGAACGTGACCCTGCTAATGGTCCCTGGGAGGTATGAGAAAGATACCATACGATAAAGTTTCTTTTTCTCTCACTGTGTTTTAAAAATAAACAAACTCTAAAACTGCTTACAACCACTTCCTGCCCCTTCCATTGAACAATTAATCCTTCCTCTGTGGCCTTAAATTCTACTGTTTACTGGGTTTGGAATGGTCACAACTTTTATGGAGTTCTTCTACCAAAATGTTTTTGCTCATATGTGTGTCTGCAAGCATGCATATTATGTCTAGTTATGACCTCTGTGAGAAACAATAGCCCACAGTGCATTGGGTTCAGCAGGATGTGTATGTGCATTGGTGTGTGCATACGCATGCAGTGGGACTACCATGCTGCAGATCAAAGGGAAAATGGATTTCTAAAATGTTTAGTTTATAAAGTGTATTGTTGTTGCACTGCCACCTAAGGTCTTCAAAAGGGCCCAGATTTATTGTCTCAGCACAGTTCAGAGGTATTTGTTGTAGATTAAAAATAGAAGGAATAGGAAGGGGGCCAGGCATGTAAATCACTGTGTATAAATAGGAGCGCTTACATTTGTTTGCTGAATTTGATTTTTTTTTTGTTTTCTTTTACCCTGCTGGTGCATTTTCCCCCTCCCCCTTACATTCATTCCTAAGAGCCAAGGGGTCATGTCTGTGTTTTCTTGTGTGGCCATATGCCGTAGGTCCTGACAGCTCTGCTATCTCTTAGGTAGAAATTGAGATTATCCAGGCATGGCTCTCAGAAAGGAAAACTCACTACAGGCAAATCTACTTTGCTTTTATTACTGGAGGTATCATTTAGTCTCAGCCCCTGACTGTTTCTCTCCTCGAAGCTCCTCTGCTTGGAGGAAAGTCATCAACTTAACACATGACAAAGAAATCAACTTTCCTTTGTGGCCACAGATTTTAAAGAGAGGAGCAGTCATTTGGATCTTGCTCAGTTAGTCATACAATACAGCCTAGAGAGCCTAAGCAGTGCTATCCAGCTGACTGGCACAGTGAGTCTGACGAGTCCCCAGCAGGATGTGCCCAGCTGCTGGCTGCAACAGTGCCCACGGGCAGGCACAGCATCATCTGCACCGCCAAGATGACCCTCTGCCTAGGTCCATGCAGGGAGTTTGCCCAGAGCTTCAGCCCTCACTTAGACCTTCCTGTGCCAAATCCGTAGGCTGAGGTTGGAGGACATCCCAGTTGGGCAGTCTCCAGTCATTCCTTCAAACAGTGTGGCTGAGGTGGCGATTGGGGTGGCAGGGAAAAGCATGGGCTGTGATGTGGCAAGATGCAAAGCATGAAAACACAACTTATTTTTACATTTACTTGCCTGCATCAAGATCTTTTCCCCAGTTCCAGTGGAAAGGTGGAGGTTTGTTCATGCCATTGTGATCTGACTTTGGCCTGGAATGGGGCAGGGTTGTCCGCGATCAGAACTGAGATGAAATGTAAGATCTCAGGATACTTCTCATCACCTCTTAACTGCTTATATTCTAGGCTAAGTGAGCTGGCTGTGTCCTCACGGGGGCACTGGCTATGACTTGCTAGGCAAAATCTCTAGGTCAAGCATTCAGTATTAACAGAGCTTCTTTCTCCAAAAGCTCATGCTGTAAGTGGAGAAGGCAGTCATGAGGAGGGAGATACAAATTTAGAGAGGGAAAGTTAGGTGCTGGAGGCTTTTGAACCAGAACAAGTACTGAGTGACTAGTACTTGTTTTATGGCAGTAGATGCTGAATCATGCTGTCTCTGTTAGTTCTCTGGTTCTCCAAAAAGCTCTACTCCACAAATTGCTCTGAGCCCTTTCTGGCAGCCCTAGGCTAAGACTTGGGGTCCTACATCATGTCACTTGTTGCTAAATGTGATCCCTAGCTGTGTGAAGCTTACAACTACAGGTAATTCATCCATGCTGTAACCCTGTTTTGGTGACAGAGCATCCCAAACTGGTCTCCAGCTTGTGCTCATCTTTTGGGGGTTTCAGCTAACCCTCTAAAAGCTTTCAGGGACCCCACTCAGCTCTATTTGGGATGTTGGTTGGCCTTACAAGCGCTCAAACCACTTCCATCTTATCACCTTTTACCTTGCATCCTGCTGTCAGTTGCCATTCCTTGAAAGATTTCTGTCTTCAGTGAGGTTTGTGTATAGATTTTAATATCATAATTACAGCATGTAAACAAAATACCACTTGATTATTGAAACCATATTCATCAGAGCCAAACTCCCATGTGAGATACATATGAGTTTAATTGCTGTTAAATTTCTGCAAATGTACATTCAGTAAGGCACTGGTATTATTAACACACAGATCAAAACAACTACTGACATCTAGAGCTAATGCTGAAGTTTAATCAGTGTGGGCTTTGGCCATTTCACTGTACAACTCATTATCAGTGGTATGCTTCCCGCATTTTGGCAACTGGCAGGACTGTACCATGCTCATGCGTCCAGCTCCAGTCACTGGTCAGACCCATCCAGTGGTTTCACTTGAGCTGTCCTCCTCATGGGAAATCAGATCAAACTTAACTCCTCTTAACAACTGGGAGAGTGGGCTGTCTTTCATACAGATAGTGTCAGCTTTGGGAACAGCAAGGCCTGAGTGCTGCCATGAGAGAGAGTGAGGGCAATGCTGCCTTTGTGCAGGTTGACCACTCTGCTTGGTTATCCCAAAAGGGTCTCCAGCTGTTCTGTTGCCTGCAGCGTGGCTCCTCAGTTCTGCTGCTGACATCTGGAGTAAAAGCATATACAAAAGACTATGCAAAACAAAAACATACACAGAAGAATGAGATTAGGTTCTTTTGAGCCTTTTCCAGTCCCAGCCTCCCCCAGTGCTCTTTGCTATATTTTGCTTTGTGTGCTAGGAGGAGAAGAACCTGGCAAGATTAAAAAGAACAGAGCATTTTACAGATATATGGAGCCTAGATCTGATCCAGGTGTTGACTCACAGTACTTTTCAAACTCTAGTAACACCAGAAGATGTTTTGCAGAGTTGGCAGAGAAGCCTGGAGCAGCTTATAGATGAATTATTTCCCTTGCCTTTCCATCTTGACAGCCCAGTGATGGCTATCTTTGGCTAACTGTGGCACAACTATTGCTGAAAAGCTACCTGGTGAAAATGGACCTGGGTGTCAGTCAATAGCTGGCTGAATATGAACCAGCAATGTGTTCAGGTGGCCAAGAAGGCCAATAGCTTTCTGGCTTGTATCAGAAATGATATGGCCAGCAGGAGCAGGGAAGTGATTTTTCTCCCTGTACCTGGTGCTGGTGAGGCCACATCTCGAATCCTGTGTTCAGTATTGTTCCCCTAACTACAAGAAAGACATTGAGCTGGTGGAGTCTGTCCAAAGAAGGGTAATAAAGCTGGTTAAGGGTCTGCAGTACTAGTCTTATGAGAAGTAAATGAGGGAACAGGGGCTGTTTAGCCTGGAGAAAAGGAGGCTGAGGGAAGACCTTATTGCTTTCTACAACAACCTAAAGGGGGGTTGTAGTAAGGCAGGTGTTAGTCTATTCTCCCAAGTACAAGTGATGGGATGAGAGGAAATGGCCTCAAGTTGCACCAAGGAAGGTTTAGAATTCACTGAAAGGATTGTCAAGCATTGGAGCAGACAAATCAGAGCTGAAGATTTCTAAAAGTGTGTAGATGTGGCACTTGGGGACGTGGTACAGTGGTGGGCTTGTAGTGTTAGATTTACAGTTGCACTTGATCTTAAAGGACTTTTTCAACCTATACATTTCCTTGTTCTGTCATTCCTTGATTCCTTTAAAAGCTGTGAGTGCCTACCTGAGTAGGAAGCCTTGTGTCTTGGAGATGTTGATGGTTAAGTCCTCTGGACAGCAGGGCAGAAGCAGCAGTAAGGTGGCACTAAGCCTCCTGCAGTGATTCTGGCTTGAGTTCTCTTGGTAGAGAAGAGAAAATCCCCTAATACATACATTTCTGTGTCTGCCAGTAATGCCCACCTCACCAACTCGAGTTTCTGTTACCTCATAAAACCTCTATGAAAATCTGAGATTCTGTTATCCTCATTTTGCAGACAGATCCTCAAAAATATTCAGACTTCAAACTCCCAGTTAAATCCAGGAGAACTCAGCATCTAAATGCCTACTAGTACCTTAGTGATATGCTGATAACATGTAAATAAAGTTTTGAACTTCAAAACCTTTAGATGGTGGCCTATCCCTGAGGCATATTTTTCTTCCAGAGTACAGGTCCATACTCCCATAACAGGCAGTCAAATACCTTATGGCTGCTTAACAAGGCTTGCCTTTTCCTCCAGTCTTGGTCTATGCTCTCCTGTGGCACTTGGAGGGCCTGAGAGGCTGTAAGAAGGCTACCCATGGGGAAGGGCTGTGCTCAGAAGAGAGAGAACATCAAAGTCCTGGCCACACACAGCAGTAGATATTCTACAGCATGTTGTTTTTTTTTTCTTCACAGCAATGGGGTGCCACACTTGTTTTTGGCAGTTCCCAGTGGGAATAATTACATTGTGCATGCCTTAAATTCCCTCTTTTGCAATGACAACTGGATGCAATTTCCTTAGTAGTCTCACAAATTAAGCTCTCGCATTGTTGGAAGCCATTCAGTGAGTGCGGCAATGTGTTCAGAGGTGGTTGCTTCTCAGCAGGATCCCAAGTAGTTTCTAGAAACCTTTCCATTGCCTGTCATGCACTTTGGGATCCACTCAGTGGGCAGCACAGGGGAGTCCTGGGCAGAGTCTTTCAGTTAAATACAAGCTTGTTATTTCTACACTGAAAAATACTAATATAGCCTGGTTGGAGGCACGTGCATAAGACAGTGTGAAAATCAAACCTGATGGTTTGGAGATTTTATATGTTCTTCAGATTAGGCTCAGGAAATACCAAATCAGAACTGAAACCTGCACTTGAGGTTTGATTCTGGTTCAAGCTTAACATAAATATTACTCTTGCTAACTAAATATTCCCCAGAATAGCATCATGCAGCTAAGGATAGGTCTCTGCAGAAGATTTCATGACCTAGTTGCCTCTGCTAACAAAGGCAACAGAAGAAGCCCAGCAGATCCCTTCCATTTGCATTGCCCTGTGATTATAAAGCAAGACTCACCACAGCAGGCTGCTCAGGGAATCCCCCACACAACAGCAAAAACTTCAATGGTTGTTGTTTTGGGGAAATTATTCGTGAGACTACGTATATTAACATGGTCTGTTTGGCAGGAAAGGGCAGTAGACCAAAAGGAGATATGAAGAAAAGAATGAATATTTCTCCCAGAAAAAGGCTGGAGGATGTGGAGGAAAAAGCCCTCCTGACCATGGAAAATAGCACCTTGCTCCTGCCTGCGTACTTTGCTATGCTTAAGATGACCAGCATTTAATGCTACTTATTTTTCAGACTGTGCCTGTTGACTTGTGAAGACCTTCAGGCCAACACCCCACCAAAGCATGTCTCCGGGCAGCTAATGAAAGAGTATGATAGCTAAAAAGACCTAATGAAGCCCAGCTCCTGCCAAGTGTGCAGTTGAGTGATATGTGCAATATACTGCGAAAGGTGAGAGGATCAGAAGAAAAGACAATTTCACTAGGACATGAAAAGCAAGGTCCAGGGGAGGTATATGACAGATAAAGGAGGCAGAGGAGGAACAATGTCTGTTGTGGTTAGAGGAAAGGGGTAAAAGAAAGAGAAAGCCTGTGTCAATTGTAGTTTGGGAGGGAGGCCTTATGCAGTTATTTTATTCCAAGTACTCAACCTTTGCTCTGTTTCAGGAACACAGGTATTAACTCAGATGTAAGCCAAGTGCTTTGGTCTTGCTGGAAAGCAAAGCGTAGTTATCTAAGTGAGCAGACCCTCCCTTCCCTTCTGCAGTGGCAGGTGGAGTGGTCATAGGGATGACACTAGCATTTTTTGCCAGTTTTAAAATTCACTGGCCTCAGGGGACATTGCTGCCCAGCCTCCCTGAATCCCTGGAGGCACTGCACAGGGTTGTGGGGAGCAGGAGTTGGGATCTCACAAGCTTTAGGTGAAAGCCCAGGTCTAACACCTCCATGGGGTAATTTTGCAAACTGACTTGGATAAAGTGACGTATTCCCAGTCCTTAGGCGTGGCTGGAAAGGAGCTGCCTAGAGGGCTGTGCATGGATGGATGGGCATGATCCAGTGGTGGAGCAGTGAGAATAGTTTGAGAGCTGTGGTGGTCTTTGCTGACCCAGGACAGTCAACTCTCCCACAGCACTTGATAAGCAGAGCTGGCCTTCCAACAGCTGGACACTGAAGTGCCATGCAAGTACTGTTGTGTTTGTGTCACTATTGTTCCCTTCTCCTGACAGCTGTGAATACCCATGTGTTGTTATGGCAGGGCAATCATCTCTTCTGTAGTGCAGCACAATATTTGCCAGCCTGAAGTCCATGCAGTTCTCCAGGCAACCAAAGATGGTCAAGTGAATGGTGCAGAATACAGTACAAACCATAACCTTCCTATAGATGCTGTCCCATACTTGCAGTCAAAACTGCAGGGAATGCAAAGAAATAAAGAGGCTCTCAAAGCTGACTTAAATTTCATTCAGGCCTAAGTACAAATCACTGTGCTGCTTGTGCCGTGTGATCCCTTCAGTTTATTCAGAAAAGTCTGGGCAGACCTTTGGGTAAACACAGAGATGCTGGTCAGAAAGCAAGAGGGCAAGATGAGAGCATAGTAAGCATGTGGTCCCCAGGTGATCCAGGTGCTCAAAGCCAAACCCTGTCATTCAAGACTTAACAATTTCATTTAAGACTTTACAGGACTGCTGTTGGCCTTTGAGGAGTTCATCAAGGCTGTACTGCATTTCTGTGGGTGCAGCATGATTCTGTTCTGCATGGCTTTGGAGGCTAGTGCCCTGGGGGCACTGCTGGATAAGGATTTATGGAGAACTGGCAACAAGGGAGGAATACCTCAACCTCAATAAATTCAGCAGAAAACGTTTGACCTTTCTGTCTACATGGTGGGAGGTGTTGGCCACATTTAAACCCAAGAGCAGCTGCAAGATACTATGGCTTTTCAGTCCTTGCCCTGAGTTCTGTCTGGTTTGCTTAACCGCTGTGAAAAGAGGGAATTTGCCCCAAAGAAGCAAACTGGAGGATTTTTCTCTGGTTTTCTCCTACATACCTCGGTGATGTTTATCTTTGGTAAGCATGACTACACAGTCAATCAAAGTATCAGGTACTGAGAACCAAAGTGCTGGCCAGGAACTGCCATTACCAGTAATGGAAGAGTTCACTTTTCTGTGGCCTTCTCAGGTGCTGGCATTATTTGGAGATACAGCCTCATGTTGATGGTGCCTGTGTGGTCTAATTACCCTTTACTGCTACTCTAGCCTGCCTCCTTACTTGAATGTTAATTTATTTGTCCCAAGATGGGCTTGTGCATCTGTTCCTTATTTCCTGTGTATGCATGTGTTTTCTAAATATTGAAAGGGAAGGAGATGAAATGCATTGAAGATCTTGATTTACAGCTTCAGCCTTTCCCTAAATCTGTTAAGAACTGTGTTCTCATCTCCCCCTACTTTCTACCCTCTGTGATGGCAGAGAGACATACAGTAAAAGTATAGCAAGCAGAGAGACATACAGTAAAGTATAGCAAGATTTAATGAGAGCACCAAAACACAGACCAACCTCTGTCACTCCACTGGCCATAGCAGATAATGGGCATTATTTGCCCTGTGCCTGGTCCTGGATATATTTTTTGTGATATCTTGACCTTCTAGTGCAGCGTTACCATTCAGTTCTTCCACCAACTCTCCTATGTCATTTCAGAGTTGATGATGGTGCTGGTAGCAATGCACAGGGACTAGCCCAGGATTCAGCTTGTCTAAGGCAAGGATGAAAAGACAGCAGCATGACAGAGTAGCTACAGCTCAAACAGCAGTAGCAGTCAGCTCAAACATCCACCAGTCTGCCTGCCCCTGCAGATGCCCAGTTGGCCTCAACTTGCAATGTTCTGCTACAAGCAAGCAACTTATGCCATTGGAACAGGCCTAACCTGACTACATGATGGAATTCAGCACATTTCTTCTCCTTCATTTGCCATGAAAAGCAAGTATGTGCCACGAGATGGGAGAGGAAAAACCACAAGCAAAAGTCAGGAGAGGGTGGCTACCTGAACAGATATGACACCCAAGCTTTCTCTAGGAGGTCACAGCCTGGACTGGTCTCTCCGTTCACCAAAACTTGCTTGTTTTACTCCATTCAGTCAGTATCATAGAGAAAAGGAGGTATGAGTGGTTGCTTGTTTATCTGGGAGTTTGGTATGTTGCAGGTTGATGAGGAAAAGCTATATCAGTGTCCATCTGCCTCCAAGTCTCTTGAAAAGAAACTTATTTTGGTGGTGGGTAATGTCCTTCACAGTTTCCCAATACCCCAACACTTGGCAACCATGCTGCCTCTTGGCTCAGCAGTGCTGCTGTGATGTTTGAACCAGCTGGGAAAGGGCCTGTCCAAGAGAGGTCACTGAGATAGGTCACCCTGTCCCACTGCCACTGAAGACTTGTATGATGAGTAGCAAGCTTTCCCTAGTAGGAATTATGCCATTCTGGCATTTGCTAAACAATTTCTCCCATGCTTACCCCAGAGCTTTCTTTGAAATGACACAAAACCCACAAAAGCAATGGGAATGGCATTTCTTCTCTTCTAGGAAGATCTTTACTTATGTTTATGAAGCAGCTTGTTTGAACAGATTATGCCTAACAACTCACCTCAGTTGACACCTGCCTGGGATTGGACTGGGAGAGGAAAACCAGATCAGCTTGTGCCCATCGACTACATTTGGCTGCTTTGGGGCACCCTGCCACCCTGCAGACCAAACCTATGGACTTGGCGGGGCAGTGGAGGCATGAGAGGTCTGGGGAACTCTTGAGGGAGGCAGCAGGGTGGATGCTGGGTGGATGAAGAGCAAACACCTTTAATGTCACTGGCAAAGGAAGGTGACAGGCACCTTGGAGAAGCTGCTCCCTGAACTGTGGCACATGAAAATCACCTGCCAGGCTGGCAACAACAGCTGGGTTGGAGGAGGGATGCTGTACATCCCTGATGGCCCTCCTGGCAAAGCTGGTGTGAGCCATTTGTCTGCAAGGCACTCTGGCAGCTTCTTCCTGCCCTGGCTCACCCAGGGCGGCCGTGCCGTCTAAACCCAGCCTGCTGCATAGAAAACTCCTGGCTGTGCCATGGGACTAAGTGAAATATTGTTTCCCAGTTTAACTGACAGATTTGTTATATATACAATGGATTACCAGCTTTTTCACTGCAATAACTGTCCACACATTGTTTCTTTGCCTCTTTCACTGTTTTTTATGATTTATGCTGTTTGGTTGCCCAGTTGACATTTCCGAAATAAGGTTTGTAAGCCCCAGCCTTTCTGCCCTCTTCTATCCCCTTTTTGTTTGCCTTGTTTATGGGCCTAAGAGAAGTGTTTCCAATCATGATAATATCCTTGTGTTTTGTTGACAAGAGGTCAACGTAGGAATAAGCCAAACTGGTTTTAGGAAAAATGTTTGCTTATTTAGTAAGGATGTGTGTTGAAGATCAAATTTATGAGGGTAAAATTGAGTCTGGTTATTTAAAGGATTCTGAAATAAGAGCTTCCCACCCACTCACAAGGGGAAGAACAAGAACTATAAATTGCTTTAGGCTGATGGGAATGTAGAAATAAACTAAGTTTCTGTGTAAAAGGTAATAGGATCCAAAGCAAGAATTAAACCCAGAGTTTAAGAGACAACAGCCTGTTCACTCCCTCACACACAGAGCTCATTTCACATTATCATTCCTTACAGAAGAAAGGTCATAATTTTCCCTGATATCTGATGTTCTAGTTCCACAACAATCATCTTCATCCATGGGCCAAACACTTATTCAGACTCACAAAAGAAATATCCAACATCTTATCAGGTCATGGAAATCTGCTTTGTAGCATGCTTTCTCCAGTTTGATTTTTAATTATAGTTCTAAGTCAGATTTTGCAAACCGTTTCATGAGAATGGCCCACGTCAGGAACCCTGGTTAATTCAGGAGGAATGATCCATTCATTGAAATTTACGTGAACAACACCACTGAACAAGTGTATCTGGAGGATAATGTCCAAAACATCTCCTCTCTTTTCACTGAAAAGACTAGCCAACAGTGCAACAGGTTAAGTCAAGTCACCCTTTTCCATACAGAATATGGAAAGAGTGTGTACTACATACACACATGTATATACACACTTCATATATTTTTAAAATGTATATATGTATGTGCATGTATGTGTTTATACATATATATGAATTAGATTAACTGAGGTTGCAAACTGCCTCTGGAGGTGCTTATGTTTAATCCCCAGCAAGCCAGCCCAACCCAGGCCAGATTGCTCAGACCCTTGTCCAGTTGACTGCTGAGCCCCTCAAAGCCAGAAGAATTTTTTTCTCATATCTGATAGGAATTTTCCTTCCTGCAGCTTATAACTGTTGCTTCTGCCTTTCTGCTATGCAAGTCTAAGAATAGTCTGACACACACAGGTATGTGTGTATCTATACATGCACAATGAGCACACACACATTCTTGTGCTTCTTCCTCTGTGCATCCAATAGATAAGAAGCTAAGCAGAGCCTTGGTCAGGCCAAGTGCAGCTATTCCTATTTCTAGGAAACTTGAAGTGTCTGAGGAGAGAATCAGGCATTTTCTTTTGTCTCCTGCTGTTGCACAGCTCCATTTCCTTTGTATTATTTAGACACATGCCCCCCTCATGGCCTGGGACCTGACATTTCTTTCCTCTGTAAAGGAGGAAAGGATCCTCTGTAAGGATCATTACAAAATACAAATCGGACCAAGAACTGTATTTTAAAAACCCCTCTTCTAATGAAATCCCATTGATGCTGGATGCTTGTTAATAAACACAACAGCACATTAAGCAAATCTTTGCAGCTAGTGGAGAAAAATACAAGTCATTATTAAAAGAGTTTAACTGGTGTGGGTTAACCCTACAGTCATGACACATTTCAGCAACTTCCAGAGGTGAGGCAATTAATGAAATCTGATTTTCTATAGTTTTCATATCGCTTTTAAACAAGATAACAATATTGCATGTAGCTACTCTGCAGCAATCTGTGTATAGCTACCACATATCGACACTATAGGACTGGAAAGACCTATCTTAAAGGGCTGCTGGGTACAGGACTTTCTTGGGCACAGCTGCATAGATCTTGGGCTCACAATGATAAGAATGAAGCCAAATTATCTCCAAACATGAGGAAACTGCTTGATTGTGAAGCAATCCTCTTGCTGAGGAAGCCTCTCCAGATTTCATAGTCTTTCTCACCATGAACAGACCATAGCTGGTGTGACTTAGCCTGTGAAAGGATGATTAGAGAGAAATACATGGCCAGTGTTCACAGGCACGGAATCCATTTCTGATAGAGCATAAAAGAGATTAAACTATCTGTACCTGTGGACTTCACAGCCAGTTCTCTCTCTAATGGATGTTAGGTCTTTTTCATTCATGCTTTTCTCATTTTATAAGATGAAAGCAATCATGCAATCAGCTGTAACCTCTAAAAAGAGCACATCTTCACATTTGTGTTTGGGGAACAACCTGGACCTAACCTGAGCCAGGGTTTTAATTACTTAGGTGCCACAACAGCTAACCAGGATAATGTTTTTGGCATAAAATTGTTATCTCCTGCACATTTGCTATCTCTCAGTGGCCCATCCAAGTATCTAGAAAGCTATTCTGTAGCCATTTCAAATATAGCTTGAATTCTGCCTTTTCCTACACAAGAGACATTCTGCCCTCTTGCCCTCCCAGCCCAAACATGATCTCCATGTTCCAGTAGCGGGGGAGACACCTGATGGCACCTTTCAATCCCAGCAAAGAAAGCTATTTGCAAAAGTCCTAGACCTAGTGCTGGCATTCTTCAGAGATATCAAGGTTTCACTCATTGAGTACAGCTGCTTTCCTATGAAATTAGCCACATTTTACTACTGGGCACATTGGGTGGCAAGAAAAAAATGCCATAGGAAAGTCAGAGATTGGGAATGAGTCAGGATGAATTCTCAGTAGGTGATCCTGCTTGGGCCTGAGCCTAAACTGTTTAATACTTGTCTATGTGTTTTGAGCAGCTGAAGAGAATCTGCAGAGCATCAGTGCTTCACGGCATGTCTCCTTGTCTGACTGCTTTCAAGAGCAGATGACAGTTCTCAGGCAAATCTGCTAATTTGGAGAGAGAAAACGGTTTCATCTGTTTTGCGGTGAGACACCTGAGAATTCAAGAGAGCTGTTTCAGGAGGAAGCACAAAGAAGGTCTGTGTACTTACAGCTGTGCTTTCAACACTGGAAAATAAATAATCTTTCCACCACAAACCCCATTATAATTACCCCAGCATGTAAGAGCAATTAGGATGTTACTGCTTTGCTGTTATGGAGAAGTCTGGATTGCTGTTTCTTGAGGAAGTGTAATGGGAATGGCGTGGTTATTTATGGTTGGGGAATATAGAGGCGAATTAGTAAGTTATGAGATTTTACATCGATATTGTCCTGGCTTTTTGCAAACAAATATCATCCCACCCCACCATGAGCCGCCAGCTCTGCCATTCCCTCCCCAAAGTAATTTATAAGAGCAAATCTCAGACCTTCCCCAACTCTGTGCTGATTAGGCACAAGAAGAAGAGAAAGATCTGTCTGCCTGGTGGTGTGCCGCTTCGTACTGTCAGCGTATAACCCAGCAGTCTGCTCAGCTCTGCTCAAATGACAAACATGCCTCTTACCCAGGAAATCTGTCACTTTGGGAGCCAGCCTTTTTGGTTGACTTCTGGCAGATGTTAAGTGTACAGCCTACAGACTCAGGCTGGGGCTGAAGCTAAACCAAGCAACACCAAGTTTAGTCAGAGATACTGCCGACTTTGTTCTGTACTGGGTGGCTCCACAAAAAATGCTCCCAAAGAAAAGTTGCAGCTGGGAGACAAGCACCCAACAGAAAAATACTTGTTTCGATTTCCTCTGGGCCTGGAGGCCCAACTCAAAACTTTGAAATAAAGATTCAGATTTAGTTCCTGCTCAAGGGAGGGAGAAAATTGTGGTTCAGGCTGGTTTCTGGTCAAGTTCAACTCTGAACCAAACCACTTGTGCAACTCAGAAGTGGGACGAAAGGATGAAGGGGACATTTTGGGGCATATGTAAGGTGGAGGTGGGCTTGAGGATGAAGATCAAAGAACAAAGGAAGAGGCTGAGCACAATGGGGTTATTCCCCATGGACAGTAATGAACCTTGAACTGGACTGAACATACAGAAGCAATGGCAGAATGAGGAGCGCCAGCAGCAGCAAACCAGATCTAACCAAGCCTGGTGGGGGAAAATATACAAGATTAAATCAAATCAGGGAAGGCTTTTGCCAAGGGATGGCTTCAAAGGCATCTGCTAGTCCCTGGCTTTTGCATGAAAAGAAAATAACTGATTGCCAAACAGAAGAAAGTGTAAGCAGCTGCTGAGTAAATCTTTGCCCTTCTGGAGCAAACTGTGCTCTGCTTGTACTACATATGCCAGCTCTTAAGAATTTCCTTATGTATGCAGATTTTTTTCAGTTCACATGAACATCATTTTTTGTCACAGTTGCATTAAAGCCAAAGCAACACACACATTGCGTACTAACCATGTACTCAAGGCTTCATCTTTATATACAGGGGTACAAACACGATCCTATAAAAAGGGAGGCTCATTGCTTTTTCCTCAAGTGTAGGGGAGCTATTGAGCCTTCTATGGTGCATTCAAGCCCTCTCATCACTTGGACAAGCAGAGGTGCGTTTTGATCAGCTGTTCAGTGAGCCTAATCTCAAGTAGACTTCCTTTGAGCAATCACTCTCAGGTGGATTCATATCATATGCTATTCTTAGCCTGCATATTTAATTTCTAGGTGTTACAGGAAACGATTTGAAACAAGTACTCAACATAAACAGGCAAGTCGCTTGCAATGCCCTAAGACTGCAGTTTCAGCAGACTGGATCCAGCAAAAGCATCAACTTGAGTTTCAAGTGGTTTAACAGGTCAAAGCAGAGGAACAAAGCAATATATTCATGGTTGAGAGTGTGCATACACCTGCATATACATCCACACAGCTGCACAATCAACAAAACTGTTCCACAAGTTAAAAGCATAATTAAGCAAATTGGGTTGATATATATACCTTTCCTTTAACTTAAAGAACATTTGTCACATCTTGCTTCATATTCACTTTGGAAATGAAAGAGGTCCTAAGATGGCACTTCATTTCAGAATGTGTAAAAAAAAAACCTACCACCCCTCCCATCATATCTATAGTTATGCTGAGTGTGTGTTTATAATTCTACGCCCCAGAATAGCAGAATGTGTTGCTATACAAGCATCATAATATATTTCACTTTATGCATAGGACTGCAAACCAAAATATCTTGCAGCCAGCTGCCCAAATATTAGGTGCTCATGGGCCTTAGGGCACTGATGCCCCATAAATTTAAGAGTATTTATTAAGTGAACACAGAAGTTGAAGTATTGTAGCAGTGGAAAGTAAGTATGATAATGAGGTAAACACATGTTACAAAAGAAAATACCAACTAATTGTGCACTCTGTGCAGGAAATAGCAGCTTTAAACAATTACTTCTTGAATGCTGGAGCAAGGCCTGCGAGCTGATTGCAGGATGGTCTAGTTGTTAATGACATCGCTCTGCGTCCTGTAGCTTTTTACAGTGCTGTAAACACAGTTTGACAAGTAGGTAACCAAATAGGTGTTATGCTCCTTTGAATGCTTTAAAGGACCTTATGAATGCTCCTTTCCGTTCCAAAAAGTGGAGTGTTACACATAGCTTCAGTTTTCCTTAGATAAGCAGGAGGAAGAATTCTTCAGGGGTGCACATCCACAGCTTGGATTCCTTCCTTGAAGTCAGAGAACCTAAGGTCCTGTGAGGTTTGTACATCATGAGCTCCATCTGGAGGCTGCTTGCTCTAATCTGTGGTTTTGAAAGAAGCGGGGAGAAAATGCGACAGCGCTGGGTCAAAATCACCAACTTCCCCAAGGTCACCTGGAGAAAATGATCTTGCAAACCCCAAGAGCAGGCTGATGTGGAGGTGTCATGCAGAGAATGGCAGGCGATGGGACCTTATAGCTATGCCTGAGAAGCAGCCTTTGCTGCATGTTTCCTTAGCCATCGGGCAACACAGCAAAGGAGAGACAGAAAACCAGCATGCAGTCAAGGTTGTCCTGTTAGACCACTTATGGCAGATGCAGCTGCCCTCTCAAGTCCCCAGGGTGAGTACTTTAAAGTCTCTCTTTACCCACACTCTCAAATATTAGGGAGGTTGTGGAGAAGAAGTCAGCCCAACACGTGGCTTCTACAGAGCACACATGGCAGTAACAGACCATACAGAGGTTCAGGACTAGGCACTACATGGAAAAGTGCAAGTAGGTACTTAGGATGAAGCATTGCTATATGAAGCTCACAAAGCACTTCTTCCAGCCACAGAGCAAGTTTCGGATGACTTATGCCAGATGTTTGACCCTAGTGATTTTGCTCAGCTCTGTCTGCATGCACATCTTCTACTAGAGTCTTCCACTGTTAATTTGAGCACTCCAAACTCAGAAAAAAATTCAGAACAGGTCAGTACACTCGTAAGTCAGAGAGAGTTGATATGTGATCAGACTATCCACCTGGCTACTCCTACAGTAAAAGTTGCTGGCAGTGGGCTGTGCAGGACCCATGTACTAAGTAGTGCTGTAAATCAGCTAAAAATCCACCAGTGATGCTTTTCTCTGTTTTGCTGGAGGTCTCACAGCACTTACAGCAGTGAGGGTTCTAACTGACACAAAAGCGTTAGGTAGAGCAAGAGAGCTCTGTGAAAAAGAGTGGTTGGTGCACAGGAAGGTCATGCTTAGTGAGATCCCCTTGTTGAAGGACCTGCTGCATATTAATCTGCTCATCACTCTCCTATTTCAGCAGAAAAAAATCCTGGGGGATTCTTAAGCCAAGCAATAGTCACAGATATCCAAATAACCCCTTTTCTCCTCTGACACAGTGACCATTGTTATGGTGTTAGGGAGGTCAGGAAAGGAATTCAGGGTGAGAAACCTTTGTGAGCCTTGCCATACGTGGTATAACCATGCCCAGAGCTGTAAATATTACTGCCTGCTGTATGACTGCACACTTCACAGCATCATGACAAAAAAGTGCCCTAGCTGCAGACTGCTGCACTGGGTCTGGGGAATCCAGATTGGCTCTGATTTTATGTGAAAAAGTGCAAGAGCTACATGGAAAAGCAACTCAAAATGTAGAGGCTGGAAGAGCATTCTGTGCCATGAATAGCCCTGTAACATAAGCCAGAGGCAGTACTGCATACCCGTCATCAAAATCCCAGATGCAGGGCAGGGCTTTCTTCTCTATGAGATGGGACGCACGCAGAAAACTGGGCGTATGGCCCAAATTACATTTTTGCCATGGAGTTAATGCCAGAGGCTCTGTGGGATGAAGAAGGAATGGAAAAGAAAACTGAAGGAGAATGGGAGCTTAAAGGGGACATGTGGACTTTACTCAGCTGTTTAACTTTCAGGGCTGTGCTTCTCTAGCACCAAACGGTAGGATGGCTGCTCGGCTGTCAGCCAGGTTCTGAAGGGAAAAAAAAAGGTGTGTAATTAATGAGCTGGAGTGCTAAATTGCCATTCAGCTAGAGATTTTTTTTTCATAGACTTAAAATTTCCTTCCTGAGAACAGGCACTGGCACAGGCTGCTCAGAGAGGTAGTTGTGTCACCACCCTTGGAGGTATTTAAAAGATGGGTAGATGAAGTGCTTAAGGATATGATTTAGTAGTGGACAGGTACAGTTGGATTTGATGGTCTCGAAGGTCTTTTCCAAGCTAGGTATTCTATGATTCTATGTCTCTTTGCTCTTTGAACCTAACTTTAGTGACAGCTGACAACTTGTGATGACAAAGAATTTCCATCAGAAAGATAAAAAAAACCCTCAAGTTTTAGGTTGTAGTTCACTGCGACAGTATTTTCAAACAACAGTCACAGAAAAATCAGTAGTGTTTCTCATTTTAATTGCGTAAAAACAACATGAAAAAACTTCAACAAGAGGTTTATTTTTTAATACTTTTTGTATACTTTTATTTACAAAAGGGAAAAAAATGAGCCTACGATTTTAAGCCAAATAAAAAGGACAAGGCTAAAAGGGGAAGGAGAGACAGAAGAATGTGAGGGCTTTACTTTTAAAGAAGTATCTGGAACACAGAGGACACACAGGGAGCACTAACAGCCAGAATGGCTGCTGATGCCCTTGATATTAACCTCTTCCATCCCTCACTTAATGTGCAGTTAAAGAGTCCAAAAATAGAGCAGTCCTCCAAACCTTGGATGCACTCTGGGTGCTTGAAGCTTAGTAGCCATATTTTTCATTAAGATGAGTCTTGCCATCACCGCTTTGACCTAAAGGACAAAGAGGAAGAATTGTGTTATTTCTTTCCCTTCCTCATTCACAACACATTTGTATCCAAGTATGAAATAGTGTCTAGGCAGCACCAGTCAGACAAGCATAAAGAGGGAAGTCAGACTGGATATTACACTTCAAATAGTCTTTTGATTCATACTTAAAATTCCTCTTGACACTATTACTAAGGTTAAGATTACATCACACATTCACGAGTTTGGTGGGGTTATTTTCCTCTCCCTGCCCCACCCAGTGTCCTCATTATGCCACCTTGGACAGAAGTTTGATTATCAGAAGGCAGACACAGAAAAAAGGAGCTCCTTCTTATGGACACAGCTTGCTTGGCTATCCCAGGTCCCTGAATTCCTGAATTGGGTGTTTGGTTCCAGTGGATACATATGCCAGAGAACTGAAGTCTTTCCACTGACAGATGCTTCATCAGATTATAACTTTCTTCAGTGAAATTTATTCTCATTTTTCTTATTCCCTTTGGAGCTTATCTATAGCATAAGCCTGTGATAGCCTTATAAAAACTATAGGAATAATTCTACTAAGTGAAAGCTAAGCTTTGATGCATCACAATGCATGAAAACAAATTTTCCATCTGGAGAAACTGAAAACTCATTACGCTTAAGAATAACTTCATTTAGCTAAAAAACCTCTGGAACTGAAGTGAAAACTGTAACATATATTGGATGCGTACATCAATTATTCAGTGCCTTCACCTAAGTGTTACCAAGGCTTCTCTCCAAATCACATGAAACCCAAGTTTTTTTCAAAAATGATTGGAATACAAACTGTGAAGAAAATTTCAGATTTTACAGACTTCTACAAAAACTGAGAATACTAAAGATTGCTGAAGCATTTATCCCTAGTAAAAGTTTGAGCTTGTCTTTCAACTAGATCATCATATCTCTATGTGGAAATAGATTTGGCTCTCCCCAGTGTTACAAAAATGAAAAAACAAACTTCAGGTGTATCTGTTCATTGAGATGAAGCTACTACGGATATGCTCTGCATTTCACTGCAAGTCTTGTGTGGCAACACAACAAATATGGGGCATAATGTGCCAGAAAACATCAGGTTCTGGGTAAAATATTCCTGAATTACTTTTTTCTCAAAAAGTTACAAGGACACTCCGACTACTTAGTAGATATACTTTTGAATTGTAAGATTAACAATGGTAAGGAAACAGTTGATACCTGCAGGAGGAACCCATATGCAGTAATCTGGATCATCATCTGGGTACTGTGAGGAAAGAAAGGGTTGTTTGACCTGCAAAACGAGAATATATTTTTAAGGTGCTGCACCCCTCCAACAATGTGTCACGAGCACTAAATTTGGAGACAAATACTGAAAGGTAAGGATTATTTCTAAAAGAGACACGGATGACAATAATAATGCAAAGGAAAGAATAAATATCAAACCATCAAATATATCAAGTTTATTCCCAATAGTGTCACAGAATAATAGAAATGGTTGTTAGATGGGACCTCTGAAGGTCATCCAGTCCAATCTCCCAACTGAAACAGGAGCATTGCCAACTGTCCACTTTTGGACAGTTTAATCTTGTTATCCTAATGTTTGGTAGTATCATTTGATACAGAATTTCTTTATGCAGGGCAAAGATTTAGATTTTCAAGAAGTGCTTTACTGATTTCAAGGTGCAATCCCATAGAAAACTTCTAGTTTAAGGTGGCTTTCAAATTGGCGTACAATACAATTCAGCTGTTATGTAAGAGTTACTTAGTTTTTCAAAAGAAAAGAAAATCCATTTTTTTCACTGGCATCACTGAAATGTTTAAAACAAACTGAAACAGGTCACTTCCAATTCAAATGCTGATACAGCAATGTCTTTTCAGTCCTAAATTTTCAATTTTTGTCACATCAGCATAATTTTCTCAACAACTTTTGTTTTCAACAACTGCAGGCAGCTATCAAAAAAAAAAATCCCTACAACTATACAGTGCAAGACTTGAGAGCTTGAAATATAGCCAAGTTACTCAGCACTGATTTGCATTATGCTGTAGTATCATGACACAGTCTTAACTTATGCAGTTGAAGCAATTTTTCACTCCCTCAAAAACCTGCCTTCCCCAAATTAACCTCTAAAACAGTTCTTTTGGAAAAGTAATGTTTTCCAAAACACTAGAATGCAGAGTTGAACAGCTTTTAAATATAGCTTCTGAACAGTCACTTTAAAATTGCTTTTCCAGTTTTACAAGATTCAAAGTTATTCCTCAAATAATAGAACAGGGGAAAAAGAAAATATTAAAGTCAAGTTGACTTCTGGCTGCTATTTTCCATGCAAGATCTGAGCCCAAAGGCAGAGACAGCATGTGGAAAAAGTGATTTGTGATGGGAGAGAGAATACAGCTAAGCCATCTGGAATTTGGGGAATGCTCAGTGTTAGAGCAAGCCCTGTGCTTATTAGAGGTGCTGTCTTGACTGCCTCCACATGAGAAGCTGCCTTGTTCTCTCAAACGCATATAGTACATAGCATAACTTAGGCTTTGATGGTATAAATTCACTCTTGCTTTCTTTATCAACATACTTTATAGGCTAGCAACAAAAGACAATTCTAAAGGCTGTGTCTACCCAAATCCTTGTGTTCTTTGCTAGGACACAAAGGCAGCAGCTAGCACACACAAGCTACAGGGAGTTAAGTTGCTTTAAGTAAGCAGTGCAGGGCTAAAATTGGATAGCCACCAAACCAAAGAATTGTCACAATGGCCAAAACTCATGGCCCACGTGCGCAGTAATCCTCTTTGATGGCAGTCAGCAGAAGGGTGGGATGCACTCCAAAGGGAACAGCCTCACAACAAGCATTAGGCTAAGAGCACGCTGTCACAGAAGATCCTCCCTAGCTGCAGGAAAGCAACAATTGCCTGTGCCTAAAATTGTGCAAGGCTCATATACTTTACATTTTATTACAAATCTTATGCACAGGAGGAACATCGTCTGGTAAATCTATGCAAATTTAGTAAAAATTGGGTTGCAAAAGACAATAATCTCTTAGATTTCTCTCTTTCCACATCTACAGGGAAGGATGAGATTTGGTAATAGTAATAGACTAGCTACAATTTTAGTCCAGCACATTCTGTGTCAGCCAATAAATGCTTCCCAAGCTGCTATTCAAGGGAAGTTTTGCAACGCTATTCCTAGAGCCCAGAGAACACCCACATTCTACAACACCCACGATACAAGGGAAGCAGCAATTAGCAAAGGGTAACTGCTAAGTGAAAAGGTGAAAAAAAAAAAAGTTTGTGATTGAACTGAGAACCAACATCATGCTTGAAATGCTGTGCTTTATCTTCTCACTGGACACAGCAAAATCTTTGTTCAATAGCAGTGTGTGATTCTACATTTGGGTCATAAGCAGAAAAGCCCTAAAATCACCAAGTTATGTACAATCGACTTGTAACTATTTCACTAATATAGAGCCTACTAAATGATTCTTTGAAACTCTTAAGCTACAGGATTCATAGTATCATAACAGACCTTGCTGGAGTTATTGATTTTCTTAACTTTCTCAGATGCCTCTTCAGATTCCTTAGGTACTGCCTCGGACGCTGACAAGAAAGATTTGTTTTATGTTACACCATGAATGACAAACCCTATCAGAAATAAGCTCATAGAAAGTTTACATAAAAATGGATACACCTAAAAGGAAATCCAAAACAGCTCATGGCCATGAAACTCATACTTAAAATTGCTGAACATGTTTTCATTTTTCACAGATTAACTTAAGTTTAAAATGCTGCCAGTCCCTTACCTGAATGCAGCTGAGACATATATGTATCTATATCTATATCTGAGATTCTTTACACACTTGTAGTTAATGGCAGATGTCTATTTTCTAAAAAAAATATTTTCTATCTGTAATCACTGCAGTGACTGGAATTGCAGTGGCACTGGAACAGGCTGCCCAGGGAGGTGGTTGAGTCACCATCTCTGGAGGTATTTAAAAGACAGATGGGTAAGGCACTCAGGGACATGGTTTACTGGTTGATGGACTTGATGATCCTGGAGGTCTTTTCCAACCTAGTGATTCTGTGACTGATTTGGAAGTAAAACGTAGGAAATGCACAGGACCAATGTGCACTTTAAAAAAAAATAATTCACAAGTAACACAAGTATGAGAAAGACAGACAGAATTATGCCTAGTTTTTCTGCCTCTTAATCTGTGAAATATTGAGATTCTTGCAGATTAAGTCTATGGATGGGATCATGAGGACACAACAACATCATCTTAAGAGTCCGAGTTGCAAAAAATCAGGAAGTTTATATAGATCTCCAAATACTCAGTACACTAAAGAGTCTTAATTCTGAGGATCTGATAATTTTTTTTTCCATAACACCTCCATAGAGGTGTTATCTGGGTCATTCACAGACTATTAGCTAATGTTATGAAGTATTTGCCACTTTATACAAGGAAAGTTCTGTCCTTTTGTACTTCTAAGAGTTATTCCAAGAAAATAAGGAGGGAAAAAAAGTATTACGTTTATACTCCCAAATTAAAACAATTTTTCGTCTCTTCCCATGCTATTTTTGTTTAAAACAAAAGATCTGATGACTAGCTGATGAGAGCTGATGACTATGAAAATCAAGGAGAACTGAAATGTAGTTGAAATGACACCATTTCCCAAGCAAAACACAATCTTTCACTTAAATTCTAGATTAGGCCTAGTTTCCCTCTATTGACAGAAAATGACAATAGCTCCTTCAGAAAACTTCTAAACCAACATGCTACTATGCAGTCTAAATTGTGCTGCTCACCTTGAGATTTCTCTTGTGAGGGTCCCATCTGAGATTTATTCCTTAGTATCTTTGGCTCAGGCAAATTATGAACCCCTGGGGAAGAAAAGAAACCAAAAAAGCACAAGCTAAGTGAGCACTCTGCAGTAACTCTGACTGGAGCACTAGCATTCCTGTGACAAAGTACAAAAGGGAACCCTTAGCTATGATTGTCTTGGGAAGAGTTCCTCTCCCAAAAGTCCTTCAAGCTATTCCATCTACCAAGGCCTTAACAATACAATATTAAAGAAAAAATTGTGACCGGTTAAAACATACTTTTCAAGAGCAACCTGTCCAGCACTAAGACAATAAGTTTGAATTACTTTTCTGTAATGGATGGATTGGAGATAAGCCACACAGATACAAGGAAAATACCCCTCCATTACCACTTTAAAAAGTATTTGCACTACAAGCTAATATGAAGCTTTACACAGACATTTGTTTTCTTAAGTGACACTCCCTGCCAACAACACATTTTATTTGTTATCATATGGACACTCAATCAAATAAAAGCAGGTCTTATCAAAATACACCCTATCTTGGGTCATTAGGATATAAAACCAACTGCCAGTCCAGAACCACTAGAACTCAGCTGTTAGCACACAGATTCTAGACTCATGGCAAAAATCTATGACAAAGAAATCTGCTGGAGAACCTGTGACTCAAATCTTTGGAGGTTCACATAGCTCTGAAAAATTCAGCAGTAACAGACTCAGCTTCATTACTGGAAAAATCAAATCCAATGGTTTACCATCCTGAAAGGATTCTATATTTTTTCTGTTGCAGGGAGGACCATTGGTAGCATTAGTTTCTTCTTCTGTTTCTTCCTCTGTTGCCACTTTCATTGATGCTGTGCTCTTTATCGCATCTACTTCTTGCTCCTCCTCCTCTTCTTCCTCTTCCTCCTCCTCTGGTCCATCATCTTTCATTTTTAGTAAGCTTTCAGGGATTTCTGGATGCTTAATAGGCAACTTCTGCAGAAGAAAGACTTGTGTTGTGCATCAGTGCTCCAGGTGGATGTCACAGATATTCATTACAGGAGAAAACATACATACTACTATTGTAGAGACAGATGGTAAGGAAACACCCTCAGGATGAAGAGTAATTAGGTTATAGGGAACAGTTATTAGTAGAGATTGCAGATTAAAAAAAATACGTCCAGTCCATAGACAAGGAATGCAGTCTTTTCATAAGAGAGACATTGGAAATTAAATCAATCTTGGATGTGATCTTAGCTAGAAGATCAAGAAAAAAGAAAAAAAGTAAATGACCACCTGCTGAGGTACAGCAGTGGTTTAGCCTGATGCCCCTAGACTGCCTCCATGTGATCCACTCCTTGTACAAGGGTAGAGTAGCAACTCCTGGCAGCAGCGTCTGACAGCCACTGCTTGCTGCTCTGTGCACCTTCTACTGCCAGGCTTGCACCTCCATGCTCCATACATGTGAAATGACACGATTGCCACCTACAGTCTTCATAGCCTGAGGTATCCGAGAAACAATCTTTGACTTGCAGTACTTACA
This sequence comes from Piaya cayana, assembly GCA_013389865.1. Classification (NCBI taxonomy): domain Eukaryota; kingdom Metazoa; phylum Chordata; class Aves; order Cuculiformes; family Coccyzidae; genus Piaya; species Piaya cayana. Next base: position 64,463 of record WAAB01006632.1, on the reverse strand, counting down.
AGTTCAACTCACCCCTAGGCTTCCAGTTTTCAGCTTGAATTTGCTCCCTCCTTTCATTGCACCAAAAAGAGGCAGGGCAATCTTTTTAGGTTTACTCTCTGCTTCCAGACTGTAACTCCCACTCCTAATAAAAATTAGATATAAAGAAAAAGAGTGTACAAAGCATGAAACAAGTCTTATAAATGTAAAAAATCTGCTAATCGGTAGTAGATACATAGAAAAAGTAGCAGATAAAAACCCTTTTGTTTCTCTCTCACTTGGAGTACCTGAAGAAGCAGCTGAAGGCGATAACTCCTGTGTCCTGTATACACAGTGTAGGATTCAGACACTTGCCACACAGGAGGAAAAAAAAACCTAAGAAAAAAATCTCTAACCAGACAGACTCCCTCAAATTCAATTGTACACACATAACAACATAGGTATATGATATATATGACTATATAAAATCACACTTGGAGGCCAAGCTGCAATTCAAGTAAATTAATTAAGTAATTAAACCTCTAATCAAGCTGCCACTAGCAAATGATGAACCTAGCATACGCCTGCTTGAATTGCAGCAGCATTGCAAGGCAGTAGCTGAACAGTCACTAAACTTGACTTCCTGGTACATTTTGTGGAGTGAAAATGGCTTTTTATATTGTGCATAATAACTGTAAATGTTTTCAGTTCCTTTGGAATGCAGATTTGGAAAAAAATTAACAAAGCTGACAACATGTTTCCAATCCCTGTCCTCCTTAACCCTCTGTGTGGGCTTATCTTCCCTCACTGTTGTGGTACACCTAACTCAACTATAGATGCAGCAACACCCAAAAGGCACAGTGGCTCTGTGCGTTTAAAGAGATAAGCCAGGTAGCTTGAAAGGTCATCCTGGTTTTATGTTTGGAAAGCTGTCTACTTACTGGGCTTGCACAACTCTCCATGGACAACAATCATGGTAAAAGTAATCATTCTACACTTTAGCCAAGACTTACTGGGGCTTCAGCTCAGGTAGTTCTGCAGGCTTGACAAGCTTTATTAACGCTTTCAGTCTCTGTTGCTCTTTCTTCAGTTCAAATGATCGCAAATGAAGCTTCTTTCTTGCCACGCTGTCTAATGCGCATCCTGATTTTATTTCAGTCATGAATTCGTCTAAAGAATCTTGAGCTGCTGGCTGGGACAGGACTAGGCAAGATAAAGGGAAGATACATATTGCTAGGGGTAGGGAGATGAAAGTTGTACTCAGCAACTCCTACCTTTAGAGAATAAAGTATGTATGAACAACTATCCTCTCTGCAAGTTTCTGTTGAATGGTGAAATAATGAAGGTTGTTAGTTATGAGAAGATGAAAGCATTTCTCCTAACAAAAGTCATACAGTAAACCTTAATCCACTTACATAACAAAATCTGTCTTAAAACTGAATGTTCCTTTGTGAGTAAGTGCCTCTATTCTAGGTTGTTCATCACTTTTAAATATCTGCTGTTACTAAAAAAGTGGCTTACAGGTTCTTTTTGTAGTTACAAACTAAAATAAACACTGCTACAAAGAATCCAACACCCTTATATGGGGAATCCCATTATGGCTTTCCTAGAATGTTTATGTAGTAACCATTTGCAAAGCCTGAAATGAATCAACACATGATGCTGCCTCCTACACCTAGATGACAGTACATACAAGAATAGTTTTGTATGTTAGGCCAATCACACAAAATTTACTTTGTTTTGACTATGTTTTCTAACAACAAAACACTGTTTTGTACTAGAAAAAGTAATGACAGTCCTTCTACTCCACCTGATTTCAAATATTAATTACACTACACATATTTGACTAATTAAAATCCAGGAGGAAAAACTGAAACTCCAGTGATAGTAAAAATAAGTACAGAATCCTAACACATGAATTTAAAAAAACAACACAAAACCCTGGGAAAACTATTTCTTGGGCTTGTACAATGCATTAGCAATTTTTATGCTGTGTTCAAAATTAAATTTGAGGCAAACAAATAAACACATTTAACTTTTTAACAATGTTTAACTTGTTAAACTAAAATTTTAACCAGCCTTTTGACAGGCAGTCTTTTGCTTGTTGATATTACACTGGCAGATCTGAGGTTTATTTGCTGCACTGTAAGCATTTATGTATATATACACAAGAATAATCATGTGACCAATGAGTTATTTTCAGTTCAGCTTGAGCTAATTAAGTAACACTTGAAATTTTAGACATGTACAAATAAAATGGGATAAGTTGTTATTAAGAGTACATACTCTAGCAGTTTTACATGACATATTTAGAGAAAAGTCTTATAAGATTCATATTTACAAATGGACTCAATTGAACAGAATATTGCTTATCTAGAACAACAGTGCACAACAGTTAACTGTTCAAAGATACAAAGAATTAAAATACTCCAAAAATAAGAAACAGTTGCATCTGTTGCAACCATCTCCATGCAAATATAAATGATGACAAAACATGTCATAACGGAAATTCAGATAGAAGTACTCCTCTTTTTTCTGCTTAACTGTCTGTATGAGCTGAGACAAAAATCACCAATGAAAAAGTATTGATAACAAGCAGTCTGAAACTCTTAGCAGGCAGGAACTGAGAAGAATGATCCTTTGATTTAATTAACACCAAATTTCAAAGATAATATTTCTGAATTACCTGTCCTTAAAAGGACAGTTCCACAGCTTGCTTCTTTAGCTACAGAAAAGTCCAAGAGTGCTTCAGTGAGTAATCTTCAGCAAGCCAGGTTACCCTTTTTGCTAACAGGACTCTCTGCCTGTTTCTGTCAACAGTGCCTAAGATCATGTAGTTCAGCTTACAAGGTTACTGATAGCATTCAGTATCTGTTGCACTAGTTTTCTACACTATTGAAGTAAAATTTTAAATTGCTTGGAGGTGAATCAATTGTAGCTATTATACTCTATATTCCAAGGAAAAAAAACTATAGAGCTATTTACTGCATCATCAACTTATTGATACCTTTTTTCTGAACAGGCAACCAAAGATGAGACTGAATAGCTCTATGTATTTGATTTTCACTGAGTTGCATCAATGTGAATGATACCAAGTCAGTGCATCAGCAGTTAGTACAGAAGAACTTCAGATAATGATTTGTGAACTTCTACTGCAATCTTAGACAACCACTTAATTCCTCCAAGTGCGTGGTAAAAGGTGTTGCAATTTAGCCTGTCATTGGTCTCTACATTCTTGCCCTTAGGCTATAAACGATTGCTTATAGCAAGCAAAGATGCACTAAGATTTCAGAACTGTATGTAGTGCAGCAGCTTTGCTAGATGGCTCACGGCAGTGGTAAGAATCACCCATGATGAATACACATGCTCCAGGCTTACACTCGTACCCAACATCTGTGATTAACCTGATATCCAAAGAAATCAGAGAAAACACAAGCATCTAGAACACACACACACACAAAGTACCTGATGATGCAACATTTGCTATGGCTTACCCTGGCCTAGTTCTAGGAGATTCCCATCCAATACTGAATGACATTGTATGGGAATAAATGAAAATGCCAAGACTACAATTTACCAAACCATAACAATGTATATCAGAATTATGTGCTGTTAGTAGAAGTCTCTAAATGAACTGATTCTTCCTTCTGCCAGCCTCTACTATAACATGATTTAACAGTCTTCTTGAGAAACAATTTCAGCAGAAACAAAGGCGTCATAACATATGACAGCTTGGAATTACTGTCTCAGACAGTATAAAGCACGCTCCTGCTAGTCAATCACACAACTGACCCATCAGTTAGGATACTCAGTAAGGTTTCCTGATCAGTGATCTGGTATAATCAATCACCAGGAAAACTGTTGGTACAAATGAGTTTCAGTGGGGGGATGAATTACTAGAGAGAAACATGCCAGTACAATGCACAAAAGATAGCCGGATGGTCACATTGCTGCTAGGCTTCCTGGAGAGAAATAATTCTGACAAAATGACATTGTAACCTTTATTAATGCCAACCCTGTTAAAAAGCTTTATGTATGAAGAACCAGCCTAAACCCATTTCCTTCATGCCTTCCTTCTATTCCATAAGACATTGGCAATAACAAAAAGGAAAACACAGCTTTTTGTACAGTAAGTTTTTAAATCGAACTCACTACCAGACAGTCCCCACTTTGAAGAGGCTCTGCCTTTATACACAAAGACTTAATCTTAAAACATGAATGACACCCTCATAATCTCTATAAGAAGTTCGCTGAACGTATGAGCTAAGTGTCAACTGTTTTGACCCCATACTACTTCTTTCCATCTTTATTTTTGAAGGTGCATTTGCAATGCGACGAGTGAAATAAAAGACACCATCTCTTCTGTCAGTTGTTTGCTCTTCTCTTATAAAAGGTTATGGAGGGGTAGGAAGAAAAAGTGTTCCTCAAATTGGGTCAGTTTCATGAATATGTGCAGATAAAAGTAATAATCTTCACCCCTCTTAAGTTCCAGGAGGCTTGAATGGCCACCTCCTTACCTTAACTTAGTAGTTGTAGATGTTCATAAGATACGTTTTAACCTCTCTACTGTTCTTTATGGAAAGCAATATGGTCAAATAAACTTCATGCCTTACCTTTCCCTGAGGCCTTCAGCTTCTCTGTTATCTCAGAAAGCTCATTTTCGGCTTCATTTAGCTTTCTGACCTATGAAAGAACAACATGTTTTAAAGATGTTTTTATCTTGTTAAAATCCCCTTGTAAGAGCTACTCAAATATCCTACCAAATTACCTCAATTTTTCTACATCTGATCTTTGACTAGGAGTTTCTAGGCTGAGAAAAACATAATCTAGAATGTTCCTAACAAGCTTATCAATCCTATCACATACTGTTCAAATAGTTTTCTTTCTGAAATACAAAAATATGCATAATGCTTCTGCAGCAATTTTATACGACCACTGTGATCTCCCCACCTTCCCTATTCCTGGTTCCCCCACACCCTATTGTCTGTGTAGGACTTTTAGTTGTCCTAGCTTGGCAGTCTAGGCTGCTTATTCCTTGAAGGCACAATGAGTTTCTGCGATGTGGATACTAAGAACTAAATTGCAATAACATTGTTGTGTTAGTCTTAGTTTTCTTTTTATCCCAATTTCACAACCCCTGCCCAATCCCTCAAAACCTTAGCAAGCCTCTCATTCTATGATCATCAAATCCAGTCTGACTGACTCTAACTCGGCCAATTAATTTCTAAAGGTCTGAAATGGTACTAAGACTTCAGGCTAACAAAAAGATTAGGAAATATTTATGATTTTCCTTCTTATCCTTATTGTCTCATGCATGTTTTATTACTGGCAAGTCATAATAATTCTTACCAAGGAGTCATAAGTCTCTGGTTTTTCTTCTATTTTACCAGCTTTTTTCATTCTGCTAAGTCGTTTCTTTTCTACAGCACCAGTTCGGTCAAGGAAGGTGTCATCATCACTATCATAAAAATCCTCATCCTCCCAGTTCTTTGACTTCCTTTTTCGGGATACTGGGAAAGGTAAGGGAAATGGAAAGAAACAAAACCATTTGCATGCCATTGAAAAGTAAAATAAATTTGAGATAGCAATCTCAAACGTCCAGTTTATGGCTTTTAGAACAATCACAGCATTTGACTGGTTATTCACCTGCTTCTTGCCTCAGTACTCCCCGAGCATCAAGTAGCCTGCAAGCTTCCAGTGCGCACTGTATCATTGCTTCCTTCTTCTTTCCTGAATGGAGAACCTCTGCCACCAGCTGCTTCCCTGATGCATCATCCACAGGCAACCTGTTCAGTTCAAAGGATTAGAGCACACTCCATACTCCAATACAAAAGGCTTTTCATGGCTGCTACTTGGACACTGTATTTATCATGTTGGCATTGTTCTTTCCATTTCACTCCACTTTTTTTATGTTAAGTATTTTCACTTTTCATTTCATACAGTACTAACCAAAACACGAGCACAGATTTCCTAAAGTATTCAAGTAATTTTTTATTTCACTAGTCCAAACAATTCTTTCTCTATTCATTCTACTCGGAGTACTAGAAGTTAAGAGGCTAAGCATCAATACCTGCAGTATTTTAAGCACCAGTATCTTGCATCCACGTAACACCAGTAATAAAACCTTTTACACTGTACTGAAACAAAGGTTTCTGAAACAGTACAATCATGGAAATGTTGTACCTATGCCTTAGAGGTCTATCCTATTGACTTAATTTCAACCTCACCTTCTCCTGTCTAATAAAAGACTGTTAGTGGCCTCTTGCAGGAACCCATCTGCCTTATACTGCAAGAGAAAAAAAAGCCTTGCCTTACACCACAAAAAAACCTGAAACTGGGTACACTGTAGAATGGTACTTTTTCTCTCTCTCATTAGGAATTAAAAGATACTGTCTCCCAGTTTCTTCTCCCATATTCCAATTTCGTGTATTTCTCAAAACAAGGGGAACTGAAAGAATCTAGACCCTTGCTTTTCTGATTTTCATCTCCAACGAACACCAAATGCTGCCAGACCAGAAAGGAGTGCAGACACTGAAATGGGCACTGATCCTTGAACTTCTGTCTCAGTGTCAAAGCTCAGGTATAATTCCAGCTGGCCACCTTCTCACGTGTGACAAGACAATTCCTTCAGCTTTTGTTTGCAAATTCAATGAAGCCAGCTTCTCTGTAAAAAAGTGGATGGAGATATACTCACTTGATCCTGCATAGCCAGCTATTATGCCCACGATCATCATATTCATATTCTAACTCTTCTCCTAGAGAGGAAAAGAAAATAAGTTTATATAGTTACCAAAATTGAAATAAGCAGGAATAATCTTTACAGCAGAGAGGAATGTCATGGTTAAAAAAAAGAGATAAAAATGTCGTTGTTACCAATCAAAAAACTGAATTTGCCTTTTTTTTTTTTTTAAAGTCACGAGATCTTCAGTTGATATTATGTTTGTTTGGTTGTTTTTCACAGTTAAGGCTTTTTCAGATAAAAAAATCTGGAAGTGGCCTGTTCAGGGATTTATAGTTCAAAAAAAAGCAATCTGGAATGTGTATTTATTAAAGTAAATGATACTGAAGAAATGACAGTTTGCAATCTGGATTCACAGATACTGCTTATCTTGAAGATTAATTTTTCACTTCAGATATTACACGAGTCATCTCTAAGTTTCACTAGCAATCATCAGAAGTTTAAATTAATTCATTAGTGCCTTTTTTTCTTTTTACACTTTCCAATTCTATCTTACAATCTTAGCAATCTCCAAATAGAACAGTCTGGAAATTGACGATTTTGGACTTCTCAGCACAGCTTCAAAACATGAGTGAGCACGGAGCCCTCCAGAGAAATGCAAAGTGCTCTCTGCAACTCCCAGTTTGGAAATCAGTTACTAAGTCTCAGATAAGCAATGGTGAGCTAAGTTTTGATAAAACAGAAACCAAATAACCAGAAACAAAACAACCTTCCCCAAAAGAAAAATTTAGCTCCTGCTCCTCAACTCCAAAAGGCAATCATAAGCACAAACGTCACACTTGATGAAGAGGGGGGAAAAAAAAAAACTGAATAAAAGGAGAAGGGAGGGACAAGTACCTTCTCTGTCAAAAAAGCCCTGTAAGGCCTTCCTTGGATCTTTCATATAGAAGGCATCTTGTACATCCTGAAAATCGATAGCAATAGGGTTTTCTTCAACCTCATCCTCCTCAGCATCCTCCCCTAGAAATACAAAGTGCAAAAACATGTGGAGAAACATTACAAAACAACAGTGTATTTCAACTACTGTTACCTGAAAAGAAGTATCAGCTACATCATACCAAAATTATTTCACTTAACTCAAATGTTACTTATGCATCCAATAAACCCCTCCCACCCTGCTTCTTTTTTGCTATTAGTTATTCCACTCCAAGATACAGTTTTGCAGATGAACATCACTGCATCAGAGGAACAAAACAGATAGCATTAACTAAAATTGCAGTTTCGTGGCTTGTTATAGGCATAGACAAATTACCTTCTCATTGATTTTAAAAGAAGCTCTAGCATACTTCTCACCAGACATAAGCTTGTCTTGTCACAGCACTCCTTGTTTTAGAAGAAAAAGGATTAATTTGATTCTGCTGGATTGGGACACTTGGCATCCAGCTGGAATTTCAACCCTAGTATTAACTGAAAACTGGTTCACAGATCTTCTAAGGTGCATTATCTGATTTACACATCATCACTCACCCATTCCCCATGAGCAGCTCATCTCACTGTTCTGACTTTTCTCATGACTTCTCTCCTCTTTTTCATCTTCTTCATCAGAGTCCTCTCCCAACATTTTCTTTTCTAATTTTGCTTGCTGCTGCTTACGCAATGCCTTCAGTTGTGTTACAGTTAGCTCTGACTCAGATTCCTGGTCCTCTTCAGGTCCCTACATCACAAACAGTAACTTTACAGAAGTGTTTTTTAAAAGGTAAAAAAGAAGTATTTTCAACACACATGCAAATTATGTACAATAATATAAACAAATCATTATAGTACATTTCAAAAACCAGAATTATAAGAACATTAGTTATGGTTTGTATTCCCCAATATATTAGTTTTAATACCCTTTCAAAAGGGAGAAGGTGGAAGAAAGGAGCGTTAATATGCACTTGTAGGGAGATCAATCTCAAGTATAACTGTATTTTAAAGGCAGAATCAAAGATTCTTCTAGCGGTGCCACACAGGAGAATTTGAGGAACAAACAATTAAAACCTCTGAAGTGCACATAGAGTGCCCCAAGTACTTTTTAAGTTCCTACTAATAAAAGCTCTCCTTGATCTCAAAGACCTATTAGTGCTTTACTTTCCCAGTGCATCATACTGTCACAGAATGTTCCGAGTTGGAAGGGACCCACAAGGATCACAGAGTCCAACAACTCCTGGCCTTGCACAGGACAACCCCAACGTTCATACCATGTGTCTGAGGCCATTGTCGATGTTTCTTGAATATTATTATACTCGATGCCATGACTGCTTCCCTGAGCAGCTTGTTTCAGTGCTTTAACATCCTCTAGGTGAAGAGCCTTTCCCTAATATTTAACTGAAACCTCCCCTGCCACATCTTCCTGCCACACTGATGGAGAGAAACACCTTTCACCCTCACCACATGTCAGTGGAAGTCATTGTGCCTGTGCTCGGGACAAGCCTTGGGCAGAGCTGCCCTACAGCCTGCATACCAGGGTGGGCAGGGACCCGACACACCCACTCTCTCCTTCAGCCCCAAACCTCACCGGTAGGCCAGTGGCAGATGCCTAGCCCTCACCGGACGCCTAGAGCCAACTGTTTTTCCCCAGAGAAACAAACATAAAAGCGCTAGGACGCTCTCAAAGCAGCCAAGCCATCCCACCACCCAGAACTGGCTTTCACCTCCCGAGGCCAACGAGAGTTAGCGGGAGCCACGTAATTCCCAAGTAAAATCCAGGGAAGTGTTACCATGGGAGCCACCCAAAGCTGCCCCCTGGGTACCGACCCACCTGCAGGAGGAAGAGCCGGGAGCTGCCGCCGAAGCGGAGTCCGTGTCCCACCCGCACCCGGCAGTAGGTGCGGGGCGGCACCCGCGCCTTGTTGAGGAAGGTACCGTGGGTGCTGCCCAGGTCGTAGACGTAGAAGCCGTCGCCGTCGTCGCCATCGTGGGAGCCTCCCCCGGCGCGATACTGCAGCACGGCGTGGTGCCGCGACACCGAGGGGTGCTCCAGGGACAGGGCGCAGCCGGGCAGCCGCCCCACGAGGAACCAGCTGCCGCCCTCCAGTCGCACGGAGCCCAGCGCCACGCCGCCCTTCAGCACCTCCAGCGCGTACCCCGCGCCCGCCGGCGGCCGCCCGCCCCACGGCGGCTCCGCGTAACGCGGGAGACCGGGCGGCGGCGGGAGCGGCCCCGGAGCGGCGGCCGGGTGGGAGGAGGAGGAGGGCGGCGGGATCGGTGCCGGTGGGGCAACAGGGCGAGAGGAGGAGGAAGGCGGGATGGGTTCCATCCCTGGAGCGACAGCGGGGCTGGGGGAGGAAGAGGAGGAAGGGGGTTCCGGGCCGGCCCCGGTGTCGGCACCCGGCGCGGAGCGGGGCGCGCAGGGCAGGGGGCGGCTCGGGCGCTTGAAGGCAGCGGGCTCGGCGGCGACCGGCTCCGTGTCTCCAGACTCCGCCATGTCTCCCGGGTCCGATCCTAAATGGAGTCCGCCGGGAACGGGCGCCGCCGCGGCAGCGCCGGAGCAGCTCCGGGTAAAGGCGCCACTGCCCAGGGCGAGCGCAGGGGTGTGGGGGGAAAAGAGAGTGGGAGAGGAAGAGGGAGAGGGAGAAGAAAAGGGAGAAGGTGGTGGCGGCAGGGCAGGTGGCGGTGTCGCTTTTTCCTCCTTTCCCGGCGCGAAGGAGCAGCGGAACCGGGGGAGCCAATTCTGGTGTCGGACCGGGGCGGCTTCCGGCGGGGAGGGCGGGAGAGGAGCTGCGGGGTCGGAGAGAGGCGCGGGGTGCGGAGCGGCCGCGGGGAGGGGGGAGGAGGAGGGGGAGAAGGGAGGAGAAGGGAGGGAGGGAGGGAGGGAGGGAGGGAGGGAGGGAGGGAGGGAGGGAGGGAGGGAGGGAGGGAGGGAGGGAGGAGAAGGGAGGAGAGGGACAGAGGGAGAGAAGGGAGGGAGAGGGAAAGGAGGGAGGAACAGATGAAGGGAAAGGGAGGAGGAGGGAGGAAAGAGGAGGGAAGAAAGAGGAGGGAAGAAAGAGGAGGGAAGAAAGAGGAGGGAAGAAAGAGGAGGGAAGAAAGAGGAGGGAAGAAAGAGGAGGGAAGAAAGAGGAGGGAAGAAAGAGGAGGGAAGAAAGAGTGGGAGGGCGAAAGGAAGGAAAGGAGGGAGAGAGAAGGAATGGATGGAAGGGAGAGAGGAAGGAAAGGAAGGA
>WAAB01006632.1:33813-53529 GCA_013389865.1 Piaya cayana | reverse complement strand
GAGGAAGGAAAAGAGGGAGGCAAGGAGGGAGAGAGGAAGGGAGAGAGGGAAAGGAGGAAAAGGGAAAGTTAGAAAAGGAGAGAAAGAGGACAAAAGGAAGGAAAGAAAAGAGGAAGAGAGAGGGAGGAGAGATGGATAGGAGGGAAGGAGGAGAGAGAAGGAGGGAAGAAGGAAGGGAAGAAGGAAGAGAGTGGAAGGGAGGAAGGAAAGAAGAGAAGGCAGGGAAGAAGAGTAAAGAAGGGAGGGGGGAAGGAAAGGAGGGAGGGAGAAGAGGGAAGGAAGGAGGGAGAAGAGAGTAAGAGGCGGGGTGGGGGCAAGGAAGGGAGGCCAGTGAGCCAGTTGTGGCCCCCAGAGTTTCTCCACGCAGGTGAGAGTGCACTAGGGGTGCTACACAGCAAGGTGCCACACTGGCTCCTGTTGCAAACAAGTAATTATTCCTCACTGTTGCCTGTGTTTTCTGTCCCCCTGCCACAGGAGAACCAGCAATGTGATGTGTTAAATGCCAGCACTGTGTCCTGACACCGTCATGAAAACTGCACTGCCCAGTGCAGCAATGAGTGAGAGCTCTCTTGTTTGTAATTTGTTTAATTAAGAGTGTCATCCCAGCTCCAGTTCCTACTGCTGCCCAAAGCGTAGCCCTTTCCCTGTGACAAGACTCATTGAGCCCTTTTCCCTTTGACAAGACTCTTTGTGCTACGGTATTTGGTATCTACCTTCTAGGTTCTGAGGACAACACGTGACCTGTGTAAAAATGCTGCGATATTGGGGTGAGATTCCAGTTTCGTCTAACCAGGCCAACCGCAGCTCCTTTGACCTGCTGCAGCGTGAGTTTCGGACTGTGGAAGTCCAAGATCCTCCATTGCATCAGCCGTCTGCAAACAAACCCCGGCCGACCACCATGCTGGACATCCCCTCGGAACCCTGTAGCCTCACAATTCATACCATCCAGCTCATCCAGCACAACAGGCGGCTGCGCAGCCTGATCGCCATGGCTCAGGCCCAAAACCAACAGCAAGCAGAGGGCATAAAAACTGAAGACAGCGAACCTCTGCCATCTTGTCCAGCCTCTCCGTCTCTTCCTGATGACCTACTTCCTCTGGATAGCAAAACTCCCAAAATGCCATTTCAGCTGAGGCACAGTGACCCAGAGAGTGATTTCTACAGGTGCGTTGGTCTTTCTTGGGCTCAGTTCTTGGCTGCAGGAAGGCAGAGTGTTTTTAAATAAATATTTGGTTATGTCAAAACCCTTAGGCTGAAGGATCGAACAGTTTTATGTAAAGAATAAAACAGGCTTGGATTAGGAAAGATTTAGGTTTCTCCTGTGTGGATAATGTGCACATTGCTTAAAATAAATAGGCCTTTGTTTCCAGTCTTTAAGATGCAGATGTGTAGTGCTGACTTCTCTCTTGTTAGTGGTGTGCTCAGTGTTTGTGAATGGTTTTGCTATCTTCAGTGGTATTTTGACAATTTTAGTTATAGATTTTTAGGTTCTTGTATTTAAGTCACTTACAACTAAACTTGCTTTGTTTTAACTGAATCCAGAAGATGCATGACTAGCTTCTGGCTGTTTAGTTATAGGTCCTGGAAAGATGCTTTTAAAATTTATTTGTAAGACTGGAGAGGCCAAGGACATGTGATGTGGTAACTACCCCATTTCACCCTGTTTGTTGGTGTTACTCTGGTCAGAGGTGGTAGTGAGTATATGTGAATTGATACCTTGGCTCTGATGCTGGCTCCGCCAGCCAACAGAAAATGTTAAAGGAAGGTTGCATTGCTTCTGCTATCAATCTTTGATTAAGTAGCCTTGCCATCACCTCCCTGTCTACCCCTCTATCGTGCACTAGATTCACAAGGAGGTGTTGCAATTCCACTACACTTAAGGTTATGTGCCTTTAAATTCCGGGATTAATCCTCATTAGTGTAGCTTCTGTTCTTAGAGTAAAGGCTGTGCACCAGTGAACGTGATGTGAGGGAAGGTAATGCATTTCAGTTTTTAAAATGGGGAAAATGTGCATCAGTAAAATACAATTTATCAGACAAATGCAACTGTGATCTTTAATGGCCTGTGGTCATGTAAAATGCGTTTTGCATTTTATTGAAAGGTGTTACTTATGGTTACATAGTCTAATGGAACAGCAGAGTGATTCTTTTGTGCTGTTTTTGTAGGAGTACCACTGTCCTTCTTGGAAAGAATCATACAATTAATCAGTCAAGAGAGGTAAAAGGGGAATCCAGTGCTGCCAGGATCAAGTCTGAACCCTGTGACTTCTGCTCTTTCTGACACTGGTTTTTAGAACTAAACAGTGTTCTGGTCTGTCATTCCCAGTGGCTTCAGCTTTAAGTTTAGTGGCTCTGTCCATGTTTTGGAGGATGCTTTGTCTTTTTGCTGTCCCTTGCGAGTTCTTGGGGTCTGCATAAAGAAATGTTATTTAGCAGTCAACCACATGGGGGAGTTTAAGGACTAGATTGTGAAAACTGGATAGACAATGAAATGTTTTTTGGGTGACAGAGTGGATTTATAATCAGATGCAGTGTAGACTAGAATTTAATTGTGTTCTTGTTAAACCAAACACATTTTATGATTTTCCAGGAGAAAAGCTTTGAGTTTGTTGTTGAATGTTTGCTCTTAACTGTTTTGAGACATGAATTAAGAATAGCAGCAGCTGTTACAGTAGTAAAAATAAAGTTATATAATTTGCTGATGCTTGATCTCAATGTGTAAAAAACAAATTAGTGAAGACCATTCTTCCCCTTACTATAGCATGATAGTGTTTATTGTTGTGCTGCCCTCAAAGTGTCAGTGTTCTGTAACCATCAGAGTTACAGTGTTTGACTAAATCCATTCTTAATTCCATTTTCTTGGGCAGCAGCCTGGGTCTTAGAAGCTGTGCATGGGTATATTTAGATGCAGGAAGATAGGCGCAGGAAGCCTGAATCAGACTGCAAGTTTCTTTAATATAGTTATGTCCTCTTTTGCTTCCTTGTTATTGAATTCCATTCTTTGACCCCACACCCTTGTCTTTTATGTTTTTATTCCTTGGATTAATTTTGTTTTTCCTCCCCTCTTCCCCACCCCATATGTGTAACCCTTCATGTCTCTTTTGAGATGAGGAAGAGTCAGAACGTAATTTACTACTATTTTTCAGTTGTTGTGGTCTTTTTAGTCGCCCCAAATCTGTACCACCAGCAGTTTTAATCATGATGCTATTCCTCTCCTCCATTTTTCCAGTCTTTTTATAAATATGTTGAAACAAATATTGATTCTGGTACAGATCTCCAAAGGAAGACCTAGGCTCCACAGTGGAGAACTTACACACTCGCTTGCTGATGGATTTGGAGGGTTCCAGTAGGTTTGCGAAACAGGTTTTCCATCACCAAAATCTGTCTGGACTCTTTCTGCATCCAGCATTTTTACCCTAATGTCCTCTAATTCTATTCTTATCATGTCTTTGACTTTCCCTGATGCACCAGAGTATGTCAGGCTTCCTGAACTGCACTTCTTCACATCTCTTCTGAAGCTATTAAAAGAAAATGTTTTCACATTTTGTATCTTCTGGTCCTCATGGGCCAAGGCAGTTTAAAGCAAGAAATGACTCACCACAGCTATTCATCTGTTTCATCCTTGAGTTCTTTTAGTATTCTTGGATAAATAACCATCTGGTCTTGGTGATTTGCAACTGTTGATGTTACAGTTCTTGAAATACTCAATAAGGGATTAACATTTGTTTTTGGTTGGTATAGAAACAGTAAGTAAGCTTAAAGCATAATTGATAAAGAACGAGGAAGGAACTCTAGACTTGAAGCTACCATTTGAACAGGAGGCTCTTACCATAATATGGCTGCTTGCTTTTCCTTTGTCTCTGTTCAGCTTCTGGTTAGCGTGGATCTGTCTTAAAAAGAAACCTAACCTACTCATTATGTGCCTCTTCAGATTCACACTCTTGTGTGTGTATGGTTGGCTTCTTAACAGATTTCTCTCATTTGTGTTCCTGACCGTGTTGGACGTGTGCTTTGCATTGAAGAATAATCTGTGAATGAAATGGGGATCTTGCAGTGGGAAGACAGTTCATGGCAGAAGGGCTTGTAGTTAAGCAATGACTGTACAGAAGTAGGTGAGCGCATGATGGTGGGGTATCAGATTTAATGCTGGAAAGGTTTTGAGCAGTGGTAATTGGGGGAGGCAGAACATACCTCACCTGCTGAACTAAGGTATTTTGCTTAGTGCCAAAACTGCTCAGTTTTCTGTATTGTGCCGCTGGGATCCAATTTATTTTTGCTATTATTTATTAAGCAGTTTCTTTTCATACCTGTGCAGCCTTCTGTAGACATAGCAGAGATATTTAAAAAGAGCCTTATTGATGATGCGGTGGGAAGACTCCCTTTTCTGAAAAGAAACAACTTGTTGGTTTGAGTTAGTGTGCTATTTTCTTTGACATACTCTCTGACTAGTATAATCTTGTTTTTCCAGTGCTCTCCTTTATGTTATTGTTTTGGTAAAAATGGCTCTGAAGTGACTTTGTTGCACCTCATTTGGTAGAAATTCAGCTCTTCAATGTAATGTTTCATAAAATTGATCTGTTCATAGGAAAAACAGTCCCTCCCTCCATCTGCTGCTAGCTTATGCTCACCTAGGAGGGAGCAGAACACTTCAGTCCATTACTGCAGTTGAATGAACCTTGGCTGTCGATCCTTGTACTGACTTAGCTCAGACACTTTCCCCTGAAGATAGTTGCATGGGAAATGAACCGCAAGATCATCTTCCCTGTAAGAAAAACAGCCTTGCAGGAGGGGAGCTTGAGTGAATGGATTGTGGTGCCTTTGAGGATGGCTTATTGTCACTTTAACTGTCCAACACAGAAAATTGGCCTTTTCCGAGTTCTGCATGTTGCAGGTTTGCTGACAGCAATGGGAGAAGGCTGTGCTGTGGGTCTGATGAATTTGTGGCTTGGCAGGTAGATTTCTCTCTGGAACATCATCTAGTGAACTCTATTGGAAATACAGAATTGAAGAGTGGCAAGTTGGCTAGTGTTTATGATAAATTTCATGCTATATATTCTGTAGAAATTATCACTTCTGATAGGCCCAGTTGCTGGTCTTGATAATCCTCTCATGACAGAATTTAGGGATTAAAGCACTCTTATTTACTTGCAGCTATATGACCCTGGTAATGTGTTAAATATGTTTGGCTTTGGATGGTTGCTGGACGGTGAGCCTTTGAGGAAAGCAGTAAGACCTGCAGAGGGTGGTGTTCTGCATAGTGATAATATCTGGAGGGGCGCTTTTTTAGGTGCTAGATATCTGGATGAGATCTAAGTCCAGGGCTCTTTAGCTATGATCATCAGGGAAAAGAAGTTTGCTGGTCCTTTTGGGGAAGGCTTGACATTAAATAGTGGCTCTCAAATGTGCCTGTATGGCTGGTTTTGTTTTTGTGTGTCCTTATCAGTCAGTACCTGGAAGTTAACTGAGACAAATAGAAAGAGATATTTTCTACTTTGTTGTTTTCCATTAACACTCACAGCATTTCAGTTTTTTTTGCTGTCTACTCAGGCTTTTAATCATCTTCCTCAGTTGTTTATTGTGGGAAACAGGGAAACAAGAGAAAAAGCATAAGTAAATCCAAACCAAATTGATTGACCTTACTAAGAACAAGATGTGGGGATTTGGATTTAAGTATGGTACCTGAAATATCTTTTCTCTCTGTCTTTAATTGATTAGATTTCAACTTGATTATATCCCTTTCAGCACAGTGACCTAGCTGCATTTTAATTCTGCCAATTAGTTTCTTCTCCTCTAGGAGTTTAAAAGAGATATAACGTTCTCTGCTGCTTCTGAGTGATATGCATTGCTAAATGGTGGTTGTGCTCTTATTTACAAGTGGCTGAGTAATCTGCTTGGGCTTGCCAAAATCTGTATCGAGTTTAAGTTTGCCCATACTGCTTTGAGTGAATGGCAGAGTGTCAATAATGGCTCTTCACTTGTCTTTATATTAGTAGCAGTCTGGTATTTGTTGATACTGGTAGCATAAGATGCTCTCAGTTGACGGCTACTGGACAGCTAGATGCATCCTTTGTATGTGTTAAAAAGGAAGAGATTCCTTTTTTTAGGCATAAATTTTGAGGCTTGTTTTCTGGTTTGTTTTCTTTGATTTTTTTTTTTTTTTCTGTTGTAACCTCCTGGTCCTGGTGTTGAATGAGACATATGGCTGTTTGCGAACTTAAAAACTGTCGCTGGGAGATGGAGCAGGGAGTGGGGGAGATGTAAACCAAGTGTTGCTCGTATTGTTTCTACAAGGGAACTGATGATCTTTTAATTCATCTTGTCAGAGTGCCTGCTGTCTTCTTTACAAAATAGTTACATAACTGAGTAGGAATTGGGATATGAGTCATTTTCTAGCAATTGATAACTGGAATAAATCAATGACCTGAGCTCCATATCCTGTTCTTAATATCCACTTGGGAATATCATAATCTACAACTCTTAATAAAGTATGATCCCCCTTTCTTTGAATAATCAGTAAGTGCTGAGCTGGTGGTCTTGAAATTGAATGATCATAGGATCATAGAATAGTTTGAGATGGAAGGGACCATTCAGATCATCCAGTTCAAACCCCCCCTGCCATGGGCAGGGACACGTTCCACTGCGTCAACTTGCTCAAATCATCATTCAGCCTGGCCTTGAACACCTCCTGGGACAGGGCTCCCATGACTTCTCTGGGCAACCTATTCTAGTGCCTCACAACTCTCAGACTAAAAAATTTATTCTTAGTATCTAATTTAAATATCCCCTCTTTCAGCTTAAAACCGTTACCCCCCCATCCTATCAGTGCAATCCCTGATAAAGAGCCCCTTCTCAGCTTTCCTCTAGGAATGATTTTGGTTCTGTTTGCTCTAAATTTAACCTTCAATTTTGTCACTGCCCTGAAATGTTACCCTTTTCCCCACTGCTGTATTTCAGGCATTTTCTGTGGATCAGTCCTGAGGATCAGGGGGAGCTGAGGCTTTGTGACCCAGTATTTTAGCAAGACTGAAGGGTACCTTATGCACTCATCCGAGAGACAAGAATAGTGAGAATTTTATCAAGGCATCAGTGCTGTTTGTGTGCTGTTCAGCCAGGTGTTGTTACTGGAAAGAGTGTGTGGTGATCTGCAACTAATGTAGGGTGAGAGCATGGCTTGCGGAAGATGTTTGGAGAAATTGATCAGAAACAAATGAAGGGTGAAATTGTTAGTTTAATTCTACCATTGTTGCTGAATGAAGTGTAAAAAAAGTGTATAAGTACCATGCTTAGCAGAAAGGAAATTTGATTTTTTGACATCGGCATTTGAAGACCATGTTACTGATATGGGCAAATACACCACATGCATTTAATTCTGAGTTGAGAAATCTGATAAAATATGTTTACCGTTCAGAGGCTTTGCGTTATCTCATCTTCTCATTTTCCTATGTGGAGTTTCTATTTGTTAACTAATTTTGCTGAAAAATTCAGTTGCCTGACTGTAAATGAGTGATGTTGGAAGTGCTTATGTCAGTTGTTCTGCATCTCTTGCACCCTGTATGGCCACTCTTTCCTGCTTAGCAACACCCAGAAGAGACATCTCAAACCCAAGGCTGGGGTGTGCTGCTCTACCTCGGAAACTCTCTGGGACTCTCCGCAGGACCTGATGTTCACTTCTTAGCTTGCATATGAGGATACTTCTTTCAGTGTCATGCTTAGTGGCTACTGAAAATAAAGGCAGGTCTTTTTGGCTTCAGTGTACTTTGTGAAAAGTAGCTTTATCCCGTTTCTTGCTCTTTGTGTGTCTTCTGCATTATAAATTCAGATCTTGCCTATCCCAGAAGCCTTTGTATCTGAGTATCAGGCCTGTGACATCAGAGATAATAAGGATGAGATGTAATTAACTGAGAGGGGAAATGATTTGCATTCATGTTATTTAAAATACTTTTTTTTTGTTGTTATTTGTGTCAAGGACCCATTTAATTCATATCTTCAGGAGAAAAGCTCTTGGGTGGGAAAGGAATTGCTTAAGGGTTCAGAAGATTTGCATCCCACATTCATGCATCACCCAAGGAGTCTTCTGGCATTAGCAGGGAAAATGAGGATTGGCAGTGCTGATTTGGAGAGAGAGGGAGAAGGGAGAACAGATAAACCCTTACTAGCTAGCATTCATATGTAATGGAGAAGTTATGGAGAGCCCCAAACAATCTGTTTTCCCATTGTACATCACGTTATTATTGACAGTATATCTTCAACTGATACATTCCTTTCAGATTTTGGAGGTGTGCTATTTTTGTCTTTTTTGATTTTTAGAGGAAAAGGGGAGCCAGTGACTGAGCTGAGTTGGTCCTCCTGCCGGCAGCTTCTCTACCAGTCAGTGGCCACCATCCTGGCTCACACGGGCTTTGAGTGTGCCAACGAGAGTGTCTTGGAGACCCTGACGGACATTGCCCATGAGTACTGCTTGAAGTTCACCAAACTACTGCGCTTTGCCGTGGATCGAGAAGCTCGACTTGGCCACACCCCTTTCCCTGATGTCATGGAACAGGTATTCCACGAAGTGGGCATTGGCAGCGTCCTCTCTCTACAGAAATTCTGGCAACACCGCATTAAGGATTATCACAGCTACATGCTTCAGGTGAGAAGAGCAGTAGGGAGCTGACAGCACCAATAAATGTACCCCAGTACAATTGCTTATTGTAGCAAACTCCGTGTATTACTGAAGTAAAATCCAATTAGAAAAACCTCTTGAGTGTGCAGGAGAGTCATCAAGGAAAACAAAAACTGGGGTTTTTTTTGTTTCACTGGAAGACAGAGACCCTTGTTCGTGTCCCTACTGAGGCTAAGAATGCTGTACTGATGATTTGTCTGGGTTTAAGAAGATGCCCCAAGCTCTTGGCTTATTGTAGCAAACTCCGTGTATAGAGGTAAAATCAGTACTGACTGATGATGTGAGTTTTCTGATTTAATGGGATATTTGACTGATTACCATTTCAGAAAAGAAGTAAACAGCTGAACAGAAATTATTTGGCTACACAGTTGCTTGTGTTCACTTTAGCTTTAAGAGTTTGGGGTAATACTGTGCTGATTTGAGTTGTTGCATAGGTGCTACCTTCCACTTTAGAGATTGTGCTTCCTTAGAGAAAGAATAATTGCTAAATTCCTTGGAATAAGAGGTTCCATATCAACCTAGGTTGTAAGAATAATGGTATGATTTCTCTTAGTCCAGTTTTTCTGTGAATTTAAACATGTGTGTTTTAATTGAATGATATAAGACTGCCTGTCGTGGACTTGAGAAAAATGCAAGAATTTGAAGTGGGAATTTTACTCCTACTCACGAAAAAAATTAAACCTTGAATCAAATAGATAGCCCATGACCAAAGGCAAAACCTGCCATCTCTTCCTCCTTGTCACTTAATGTACAGGCCTGTTGACTCATCTTGGAGCAACTACCTCATGCTCCGTATTTTCCCAGGATTGGCACCTTGTGGCTTACAGAGACACCTGCAAGTGCATTTAATATGTAAAGTGTGATGGATTTGCATGGTTTGTGCATAAAAATAACATCATAAAGATTTGTCCTCATTAAAAAATGGTTTTATTTAAAAATTCAGTTAATTTTTGTTTAAATGTTTTTGTACAGATTTGTGCTCTTGGAATTTGGCTTTTCTGCATCATTCTGCTGTTGCAGTTCACTCATTCTGCAGCCGGTCATTGTGTTATATGTTCTGTTCTTCATGAAGGTTGACAGTAGCCTCTGTGTTTCAAAGTATATCTGGAAGGGGGAAATAGGCTTTGGTATTCTTTTTCCTTCTTGCTTCTGCTGTTAAAAAGCCTTGAGATTTTCCTGAGCACAGTTTGCCGACTGTTGGAATTCAGTGGTGTAAGCAAGCATTTGTTAGAAGCAGATGAAATCTAAATTTTTTAGTTTAGTTGCTTAAGTTTCTAGAAGTACAGAGTAGTTCTAAATCTCATTCCTGTGTTTGTTTCACTTCTGTGACTAGAGAAAACTTTTTGATGTGAATCTGGCAGAAAGTACCTAGGGTTTGCCTAGTGGTGACTACAGGGCCAGTAAATATCTGAGCTGCTTGGTTTCTAATGCTGGAGTAAATTGGTTACTGGCAGATGGGGGATAGTCTTGAAGGTAAATCCAAAATGTAGACTGAGACTCTTTGATTTTGTTTCATGCTCTATTTAAATTTCTGGGTCTCATCATCACTGTCTGTGAAATAAAGGCATTCATATTTATCAAGCAGATGTGTTAATGGATTAAACCTCTTATTAAGGTCCCTTGTTAGAGGACAGAAGGTGGTGTTAAAGGGGGAAAAAAGAGCCTTCCTGTGTCACTGTAATCTGATTACTTGTTTGTTCAGGTCAGATGTTAATAATATGCTGGGAACAGAATCTACTGCAATGTAATTGTCATGAGAGTCTCTGAAATCACTCTGACCTTTTTGGCCTCTTTTTCATCCCCACTGATCTTTTACAGGTTAGCAAGCAGCTATCTGAAGAGTATGAGAAGATTGTCAACCCTGAAAAGGCAGCAGAAGACACAAAGCCTGTGAAGATTAAGGAGGAACCTGTTAGTGATATTACTTTCCCCATAAGTGAGGAACTGGAAGGAGATCTGGCTTCAGGTGACCAGTCTTTGCCTGTTGGAGTCCTTGGAGCTCAAAGTGAGCGCTTCTCTGCCAACTTGGAAGTAGAAGCTTCCCCACAGACTTCAGGTAGGGGTTTGTTGCTACTGCTGGAAACAGTCTATCAACTGTTCCATGTGATCCTGTTTCCATTTTTATAGCAGATCCTAATGTGACGAAGGATAGGGAGAAGAAATATTTACATTTTAATGACAAGATTTGGATGAGAGAGAAATCCTTACTTGCTTTCTAACTACAAAACCAAACAATAAAAGGTTATCAGTTATAAGGATTTGTTCAATATTTACTCCTTTCGTGGACCCTGTAGAACACAAAATGCTTTATATGGTATTTATTTTTAGGGGATCGTTAAAGTTCTTGGGCTTCTTATTGGTGTGAGGTAGATTGTTTTTCCACAGTGATGGCCTAAGGGCTGTATTGTTGTTGTGTGAATTATGGTATTTGCTGCAGATGTGAGTACTGGTTTTTTTTTTCCCAGTTTAATGTAACAGAGACAAAATATTTTTTGGGGATATATATGTTTATATGTTTTAATTTAAAATAGACGAGTTTTATCCTTATTTCCAGTAAGGAGAGCATCGATTTTTTTTTTCCCTAGGTAGTTTTGAATTCTTGTCCAGACATTCATATTACTGAAAAGTTGAAGGCCATGTTCCTTGTGACTGGAGTAAATTCCAGACCTTATATAGTTTAGACACTGAATGAGTTATGGAAATGATACTTGACTAATGGTACTTGGCACATTCCTCCATATTCAGAAGTCACCTTGGTAGCGACAATCATTGTTTCAAAGAAAGCTTAACAGTGATTTATGTGAAATGGGCTCATGGGAAGGTCCTGCTCTAGCATCTTTGCCACAAAGCCTGTTTTTTCCCCTTCACAACTGGTGCTGTGGAATGTGAAACAGTGAGTGAAGTAGTTTGGTTTTGGAGACTGCATTCTTTTCCTCAGTGTCATCCCTTGATGTTGGCGTTGAAGCACACTAGTGCCCGGCATGGGAGAATCTGCTAGTGCTGTGACTTTTCTGTATCTGTGTACAAGTTTTATTCTTTGTGCTGTTCAGTAGTGCTAAATTTTCTGGAAAATGAAGAAGTCATTCTTTCAAAGAAAACCAGTTTTGATTTTTGTATAGAACCTTCTGAACTCTGTGAATCCTTACAATAATAACTGTTTCAGTAAAAAATCTGGTTAAAAATCAATGAAACCTGTCCTCCTGTTAACCCTAAACTAAGTAGCATATATAGTGAGATTAGAGTATACCTCTGAGTCTGTTGTTGGTTTTTTTAAAAGAAAATAGCATATGCTACTGAGCTTTAAAAAAAGCACAAATCCATCTCGTGTTTTTGTGGAAGCTCACATTGTTTTCCATAGTACCTCTGAAACGTGAAGTGCTCGAATTTTTGTGGGAGAGGGAACAGCAGACTCCTCTGGCCCATGTGGGGTTACGAGTGATTCATCTGGAAAGCTTTGTATTAGCATCCACCACTTGAGACCCAGGGGTTAGCATGCTAGCTGTATATTAAATGCCTCTTGCCTCTCTGATACCAAATTGATGTTTTCTAATTAAGAACACAAGTGCTCTGTTCCTCCCTGAAAATCCCACTTCACTTCACAAGGGCCTTTGGAAATCTCATCACTGTGAGAAGTCCCAGTATAGAGCTGGGCAGGCTGGAGAACTTAATATCATAAGGAGCAAGAAAAAGCCGCTGCAGTTAGGATACCACCATCATGAAAATACAAGTGTGAGACCTATAGAGAGGGCAGCAAGGTTTCAGTGTCTGAGGGCAAAGGTCTTGTTACACTGCTTGTGTATCTGCTTATGCCTGGCACCGGGGTGTGGGCTAGAGGCTTAATTTCTTTGCAGCTGTGGAAGTGGAGGCACAATTTGGGACCTTGTTCTTCCACACAGCAGAATAACATGGGGATTAGTTTGTTTGTAAAGTACTTCAAAGTTTAAGTGCTTTGAAGATGAAATGTCCTGTTTCAATGCTTAAGTACTTCTAGTCATTAGTGACACTCTCAATGACAGGTGACAGAGCTGAAAAGAACAGGGCTGAGCAGTGAAGAGCAGCTGATGAAAGACAGATGCACTAAGTTGAGTAGGCATCTTTGGTTATTATGTGGACTGATGCTGCAACTCTGTGGAACTGATAGTGTTTTAATGATGTGTCCATGGTGTTGAGAGGAGCACATGTACTTAAAAGTGACATGGAAAGGACTTTCCATTAAGGCAACTGGACACCAGCAAGCACTTTAATTCTGACTTGCTCTCTAACTTCTAAGCACATCTAGGCTGTGTTGCTAAAAAGGTCTCCTAAACCTTGGCTGACTCCTTCATAAGGGAGGATTCACAGTGCAAATACCTGGTGGCAGATTTGTTCTCTGTATCATTTCTAGCAATAAGAGACTACTGTTAGTAGTATATCAATAATAGGGAATAGTAGTAGGTTTGGCTCAGAACAAGCAAGTTGATTATGCGTTCAAACTGTAGCCAAGTTCCCTGAGACACAAAGTTTGTAAAAACCTACCAAAACTGGTGTGCTAGTTCTCTTGTTGTTGTTTTTTTTTCCATGTGAGTTTAACCCCACACAAGAGGGACCAGATTTAAAAATGAGAAGATTGAAGGCTTTCTTCAGTTCTGGAATGTTATAGCCATCTCAGCAAGGGGCCCAATTAGTGTGGTTTTAATAGGATTTTTGTATCTCTTAAAACTGTAAATAAGCAGAAATAATGCAATCTATAATTATTGCTCTTGGGGAGAAAAACATTTGGTGTTATCAAGAAATGTGGTTTTGTAATCTTTTACAGAAAACCCTCAATCTGCTCAGATTGTGCACTAGTCCAGATTTCTTTTTAAAAAAGGGGAAGGAGTTATTCTGTTTCCTAGCAGGATGTCTGTGAGGTTGAGCCAAGAGAATTTCTTTCCATTCTGCTGAATGAGACCTGTGGGTGCTGAGTACGGGGACCAGGCAGTTAGATGGCTGACTGCAGCTCTTGTGTCCCTGCATTTCAGTGCTGGAAGTGGTATTTGAGACTATTCATCTACCTAGTCCTCTGCCCTTTTGCTTCATGTTACCTGCAGAGCTACCAGAAATCAGTATGTCTGCCAGGTTAAAGAATGTTGCTGACGCTGCAAGGATCTTATCATTATTAATGACTTCTGGACTGCCTCTAAGTCCAGTTTTATGTGGGGTCTGCTCACTGTGATGTTGGTGTACTCATTGCTAGTGAGACACTTCTGCTGGAGAGTGATATGGAGTCCTTAAGTTGTTGTTTCTCATGAATAAAACCATGTAGAAGATAGCTGTGAGAGCATCATATGTTTTAGAGCAGCAGTTTCTGGGCTATTAAAAAAACGTCCAAAAACTAACAGATTTATTGTATTGTTTCACACTGATTGTTGTGGGGTTTCCCCCGTCCTAGCTGAGTTCACTTGTAGTTTTGCTTTTGCTCCTTCTTTACCAGTGTTGCTGTCCTTGCATCTGCATGTTTTTTATAATTTGTCTTTTTATTTGGCTACTACTGTGTGCTTTTTCTTATTTTTTAGGCGCTGAAGTGAATGCTTCCCCTCTCTGGAACCTGGCACAAGTAAAAATGGAGCCACAGGAAAATGAGGAGGCAAATGTTCATGGCCATGGGGTCCTAGGCAGTGATGTCTTTGAGGAACCGATGTCAGGCATGAGCGAAGCTGGGATGCCACAGAGCCCCAATGGCTCAGAGAGCAGCTATGGTTCTCATTCTGCTGACAGTCTGATAGGATCCTCACCTGTCTTCAACCAGCGTTGCAAGAAAAAGATGAAGAAGATGTGAAAAGAAACAGTCTTTTTATTTAATTCTGATGGTATGTAGCAGAGATGAAACGAACTAAGGGAGCAGTATGATGGCTATGATTCATAAACAGGGCTGGCCCTGGTGTATGAGGGACCTTGTATAAAATTATGAGATGTTTGATGTGTAGTGTGGTCAGCTGGCTTCTGTGCTTGTGAAATTGAAGATCACTCTATACCTTTGGTAGTGTCATGGCTTGCTTTTTTTTCCAGTGGAAAATGGGTTGTGATGAGATTAGCTAAGTCGAAGAATCATAGAATAATTTGGGTTGAAGGGACGTCTTGAGGTTTCTATTCCCTAGTCCAGTTCCTGACATGGAGCACAGCCAATTAGATCAGGTTGCTCTGTGCCTTGTCCACTTGAATTTTGAATATCTTAAGGATGGTGATGCTAAACCTCTTTGTGTGTTTTCCTATATCTAACAACCGTCAGAGTAAGAAAAAATATATTCTTGCATCCAGTTGGAATTTCTCACATTCCAATGTATGTTTGTTTCCTCTGTTCTATCATTGCTTATCTCAGATAAGAGTCTGTCTTTTCTAACCTGACCATTAAGTGGTTGTATATAATGAGATGTCTCTTTAGTCTTTTCTCTCCTTAAGTCTGAATAAACTAAGTTCCCTGAAACTCCTTGTACATCCTGTACTTCAGCCCCCTGACTAGCTTTGTGGCCTTGCCTTGAGATTTCTGCAGTGCCCTCCTTGTAAGCAGAAGCATAAAACTGGATGCAGTTCTCCAGATACAGTCTCACAGGCACTGAATAAAGAGAAATGATAATTTCCCTCAATGCGCTGGCAACATTCTTGCTAACCATTGTGGGCAAGGAGGGTGTGTAAGTCAGGGTATTTTAGTGGTTGGAGAGCCATCAAAGATGATGACCTTGCAGAGATGCTGTAGAGTGGCCTGACAGTGTCATCAGCCAGCTCCTTCAGTGCTTTCAGATGCATCCTGTCAGGTACCAGGGACTTAGGTTTGTCCAGTTGGCTTGAGTTCCTGCTAACTTGACCTTCGTCTGCTGTAGATAAAGCTCTGCTAGTAGACCCAGGGACCTGGCAGGTCTGAAGGGCAGACCTTACCAGTGAAAATGGGCAAAAAAAAGTGTTGAGTAAATCAGCTTCAAAGTACTAAGTGCATCTTTGGTCATGAGGTTTCCTGCATCATTGAACAGTAACCCCATGTTTGCTTGAATCTTTCTTTCACTTCCAGTGTACTTAAAAAGACCTTCACGTTTCTTGCCAGTTGCAAGTCCAGGTGAACTTTGGCTTTCTTCACTGTCTCTGCATGCTTGGTGTGTGCCTTTATATCCCTCACTTCCCACCTCTGTGTACTTTTTTTCTCTGTGTTTGAGCTAAGTCAGGAGTTCTTTGACCGTCCATGCTGGCCTTCAGTCATGTCTGCTTTACTTTGTGCTCATCAGAAACAAATGTTCTTCTACTTTGAGAAAGCTGTTTTTGAAGATAAGGCAGCATTCTTGGGTCTCTTTGGGAGGCCAAGGCAGTCCCCTGTGAGATCCTGCCAGTGTGTTCCTTGAATAAACCAAAATATGTTGTCCTAAAGGTCCAGGGCTCTGTCTTGTAGACATTTCTCAGGTTTTTAAATGCTCTGATTCCATGTCTGCTACAGCCAAGACCTTCACATTCTCCTCCAGTTCCTACTTGTTATTAACAAGTCAAGTAGAGCTTCTTCTCTGTTTGTTTTCTTAATTGTCTAGCAGGCAAGTTGATGTGGTTTTCTGGAGAGAATTAAGCAGCTTTTACTATTGGTAAGAGCCAGTACTGGCAATGCAAACTTTTCCTTTGCTGTCATTGGATTGAATGCAGCAGACATTTCCTATTCAAAGCTGTTATCTTGACAACTTAGTCTGAAACAGAATCTATTTTGCTGCTTGCTTTTATGGCTTAGTTGACTGATGGCATTTTTTTTGTTCTGTGCAATCCTCGGTTGATCAACTCAGTCTTTAACTTGATTCAGTGAGTATCTCTCTCAAAGAAGCTAGAATGAACATGAATCAAGAATGAACAGCCACTTAAACTGGCTTTATACCTGTAACCCATTGGGATGTTTGAAGGAGATTTACCAAACTTCCCATTTGTCCTTACAATTGCAAGTTTATCTCTTAAAAGAATGAGCTCCAGGCATAATATTTTTGTTTCTGTGTAACATGCCTAGCCTTAATTCTTTTTTCCTAACGGTATTTCTCTTTCAATTTATAGAAGTGGAAGCCAAACATAAAATTCCTCAATAATAAGAATGTGTGTCCACAGGCTTCTATGGACATTGGAGTTAAAATTGTCCATCATAGTTTTAAAGGTTTCTCCTGGGTGGTAAATTCTAGCTATTGGAAGCCTAGTCAGCGGTGGACCAGCAGAGTAGTGTATCAGGAAATCTTTATTTTGATTCCCTCCATCTCATCATTAGGCATGCTGCAAGGTCCCTGTTTTCTCAGCTGTAAAAAAAGGAGAATAGTAGTATTTTCCTCCTAAAAGTGTTTGGGACTTAGTTACTATTAAAAAAAGGCTCTGTAATCCTTCAGATAGTTTGGTGAACTGTGAGCTTTTCTTCCACTTGTGTAGGTCTGTTGCTGGCTGGAGAATGCATAGATATATGCTGAAATGTTACTAACCTATATGATACTGGTTTTAAGCAAAACTGCTTATCCTGAAGAAATATAGGATTGTTGAACTGCCCAGGTACAAGGAGGGCACCGGGGGTGGTATGTTCTCACAAAGTTTTAGATGTATGCAACTAGATTTGTTCCTCTGGGCTGTGTTTGCAGCTGAAGAGAAATAGTCGTTCTTAGGATTCCTCAAATCTGGCCTTGAAGTAGAATTATAAAGCAGGTTAGAGGAACGGCGTTTTTAGAAATGTTTTGCCTTTGTGTGCCCATAAAGTGAGCTCAACTTGACTACCTCAGCTGAAAACATCCACATCATCGATGTCTGAGTTAAGTGACCTCACTTTATCCTTTCCTATCTGGGAACCAGAGCAGACTTCCTCTCACCAGGCTAGTGGTTTTAATCTTCTACATATTTGTAGAGCTTGCTGTTGATATGCTGGTACTGGACTAAAGGCAGACTGCCCATCTTGCCCAAACCAGCAGATCCAGTGTTCTCTATAACACATAAAATATTATCCTGGACTCAGCTTGATACCCGAGATCACCTGTCATTGGGCTTTTCACCACAGATGCTTTGCCAAACCATTGTAGTAATGTATTGGTAAGGCCAGGGTATGTAAGTAAAGTCCTTTGCACTGTTTTCAGGAGCTGGAGTAGAGAGATACCAGCATTGCTTGTCCATTTGCAAGAGTTCAAGTGGGCTAATAATAAACCCCTGCTGTTTTCCATGGCTTTGCATAAACTTCCCAAGTGTCAGTCTTAAATGCTATCTTTATATTGTTCATGTACAGATGTTCTGTCGCACATCTAATTGTGGTTTTGTATTTCACATCCCTTTTCCACACCCATTTCACTCTGTAACACACACTGCAACAAACCAAGTCTGAGTATTTCAAGTATGTTTACAGTGGCAGCTCACACTCCATTGATTTGGCTGTGTGGTTGCAGTATAAGAGGGAGGTGTTACTGATTCTTTTTAGGATGCATCTTTATGTGGAGATGAAAAATACATCAGCATCACTGGTACATTTAAAAATGATGGCAGAGTCAAATCTGTTGTGTTAAGCGTTGCTTCTGACATTTGTATGCTTGACATTTCCTTTTATGCGTGTGGAAGCTTTACCTTCTGGGTGAGCCCTTCCCCTCCAAACGTTTACAGTCCTTAGTTTTACAGTGCTGTTCATCATGCATGAAACAGTGACTTTTCAAATCTAGCTCACAAAGCCAGATACAGACAATATGCTTTTTTTTGATGAATCAAATAAGATTTTGCTAGGTGTTAACGCAGCCTTAGGCATCTATTGAGGAGTTCATTGACCATGTAATCCCCCAATTTCAAGCTGCAGTTAGATTATGCAGTGGGTTGGAATGAAGCTCAGCTTTTGCAGTTATTTTTTTGCTGGTTGCTGGTAAAACGCCTTGCCCACCCACCCACTTCGGTAGTCAGCAGTTTTGTTGGTTCTTTCATCTTCCTCCCTTATCTTTCCAAGGGGGGTGGATTGCAAATTGAAGCATTGAGTATTGGCCATGTCCATATCCAGCAGCATTGATGTCTTTAGTGATTTATTTTGCCATGATTGAAATTGGTGGGAACTTTGATATCAATTTGGAGAGCAAGATCTGTGAATTACTTGGCTTTTGAAGTGTTTTGCATGGGAATCATACAGGATTGTAGTTGAGAGTGTGCTGTGTATCATATACCTTTTTCCCTCTAGCAATACCTTTTTATTCCTTTTGAAGAGTTTTGCCTGGTATCCAACAAAGTTCACTCTATAAATGGCAGTGTAACAACTTAGTATACAGCTGTACGTCAGACTGTGCTATCTAGCAATTTAATTTCAAGACTGTCCATGCTAATTTGAATATGCGTAATGCTGTACAGAAAAAGAGATTTTCTCCTGCATAGAAATGTACAATTTAATAAGGAAACAGGAAAATAAGATTATGTAGGGTAGGTGAGGCCAATCTGATTATGTGCGCAATTCTGATACTTACGCACGTGTTATGTGTGAAGGATGTTTTACTTAAAATGTACATGCATATGAATGAAATATTTAACTGCTTGTGTTTATATGGAACAAAATGGCTTGGAAGTATTTCAGGGTTGGTTTTATTTCCTTGCTCTCCTGGAGAGAGTTTCTTTGTAATTTCTAAGAATACAAATTAAAAATACTCAGAAATAAAAATCCTAAAGGTCTTGTGTGGATTTTTTTTCATTTTGAAGAATGGCGTGTGAATGCAAAGCCTGGTCTTTGGGTTCTGTCTTTGCTTACTGGTGTGGACCTTTTTCAGGCCTGAATAAGATGTTGAGGTGGTATCGGAGTAAATGTTACAGCTAGGGAGACAAGACACTTTATTCCACAGAATCACAGAATCACCGGGTTGGAAGAGACCCACCGGATCATTGAGTCCAACCATTCCTATTAAACACTAAACCATGTCCCTCAGGACCTCGTCGACTCGGGCCTTAAACACCCCCAGGGAAGGTGAATCAACCACCTCCCTGGGCAGCATATTCCAGTGCCTAATGACCCTTTCCGTAAAAAACTTCCTCCTAATCTCCAGCCTAAATCTCCCCTGGTGGAGCTTGAGGCCCTTCCCCCTCGTCCTGTCCCCTGT
>WAAB01006632.1:0-33760 GCA_013389865.1 Piaya cayana | reverse complement strand
TTGGCCTTCTTGGCCACCTGGGCACACTGCTGGCTCATGTTCAGCCGGCTGTCGACCAACACCCCCAGGTCCCTCTCCTCCTGGCAGCTCTCCAAACAGACCTCACCCAGTCTGTAGCTCTGCATAGGGTTGTTGTGCCCCAGGTGCAGGACTCGGCATTTGGCCTTGTTAAACCTCATGCCGTTAGACTCAGCCCAGCGGTACAGCCTGTTCAGATCCCTTTGCAGAGTCTCCCTACGTTCCAGCAAATCGACACTTCCACCCAGCTTAGCGTCATCTGCAAACTTGCTAAGGGTGCACTCAATGCCTTCATCCAGGTCATTGATGAAGACACTGAACAGGGCTGAACTCAGCACTGAGCCCTGGGGAACCCCACTTGTGACTGGCCTCCAGCTTCCAGGATGTGGCCAGAGAAAATGCAAGTCTTACCTTTCATGGGTTCCAGTGCTAGTGAGCCCCAAAAGTGATGTTAGTACCATAGTGCTAGTACTGGTATTCATCTGGCACACACCGGTTGCTATTTCTGAGGCGACTACTTATATATACTTCTACTATTTGTACTACCAGACTACCTATGAGCCCTGCTACAAGCCTTGTGTGTGCAAGCTGCTGAAGGCTTGATGGCTGAGATGGTCTCGGCAAGGGGATCTGGTTTCGGCAAGGGGATCTGGCTTCCCTGGATTGGCTGGTGGGTTCTCCTCTTGCCTCCTGCCCTGCTGCAGATGCGGTTGGGGCTGGTGGTCCACGTGGTGGTGCTGGCTGCACGCTGCTGATGGGGGCTGCCGGCCAGAAGGATGCTGTAGCTGGAGCTGGGCTACTTGCAGCTGTAACAACAACCTCTTCCCCTGCCCCCTCCAAAACCCCAAACCATGTTGTTTTCACTGTGTTTTTGTATTGGAGATTAGAATCGCTTCTGTTGCTATGGAAACACTCACATGAAAGAAGATGACCTCATTATGAGTTAGGATGAAATTTCCTTTGGTGTGGGCTTGGTGCCCAGCACCCTTGAAGTGTTTTGCATGGGAATCACACAGGATTGTAGCTGGAGAGTGAGGCTGGGGGATCTGTGGCAGAGGGGCGGGTGAGGCAATCATCCCTTTTACACTGATGCTCAGCGATTTGCACAGCTTGTGAGTCTTTCTCTCTGGACTCAGAAGGCCAGAAACAGCCCCTGCTCTTGGACTAGCCTTTGGTATTCAGTCAGGGAGTTATGGCAGCGTCATATCTGTGCTTGGGCTGTACATGCACTTGTTCTGGGGTGTGTGTGGGGTGTTATTGCAATAGGGAGCGTGGCTCTAGCAGTGATTTGTATTAAAGGCTTGGGTGCCATGAGAAGTCTTATTTACTTCTGGTGTCTGTCAGGGCCCTGGCATCCACTCTGTGTGCTTTTCTTTCCTCAAATTTAGCCTGTACTATGCCTATAGCTGTGCCTGCCTTTCAGCTTTGTGCCCTATCCAAGCATCCCTCTGCCTCTGCTCACCCTATGCTATCACTGGCTTTTCACCTGCATTTGTTACCATCCCTCCACTGACCCACATCGCTCATTCTCCTCTTGAGTTCCTGCTGGTGTTCCTGTGCCCACTGTTCCTGTGTTCCTGTATCCACTGTTGCTGCCCATCTTCAACTGCAAAGCAGACTTGGGAAGCAACTTTTTTCTCCCAGTGAATGAAAAGAATCTAATGAAATAATTTATCTTAGTTTTAGTCTAAGTTTTCTTTTAGTGGAGGAAAGGAAGATGGAACTTGGATATGCTTTGAAGGAAGGATGCTTTCTAAAAAACTCAAGTTTGGTTGTAATGAGGCTTTGGGGAGGTGACCCTCCTTTTGTTAAAACATACAGGTTTTTTTTTTCCTTTTCATTACATTTTCCAAACATGGAGCAGCCACAGTGTTGTTTTTGGTGTTCCTAATTCTGCTGGAGGAAATTTAGTGTGTTTGGTAAACATGACTGTGTCTGCTGCTGCTGCAGCTCCTTTGAAGACAGCAATGCTGAATGTTTAGCAAAAGCATTCTTTCTTCCGCAATGCCCAGTACTGAACGGGCTTAAATGAATATAACCAAACCAGTTTAACACTCTCCATCTTCCCTCATTGTCATTCTCTTGACTCATGTAATACCATATTTTTGCTATTATTCGTGTCTATACAAACTGTGCTATTGTACAGCAGTCCTGGATTTCTCTAGCAAAGAAAGAAGCAAGGAAGCCAATTGTTGGTAACTCTTAGTGCCTAAAGAAAATGAGATGAAACAATTCTAATCTAAAAATCTTCAGTATCTATAACCTTTCTAAGAATTCCTTGTACCCTCTAAAGAAACAAAGGCACACCTCCACTTCTCAGCTTCTTTGATGGTCATATTGGAAGCAAAACAGTTGTATTTGTACTGTGGTATCTGAATTCAATTTGTCTGATATGACTGATGTCACAGCCCCATTAACAACAGATATAATACAGTATGTCTTTAAATGGACAGGTAGGATAAAATATAATTATTTGTCTACTGAATGGATTTTTCTGAGGGAAAGAGTGAGCAAACTAGTTATAGTATCAGTATATCTCAGTGTATATCCAAATCATCCACGATAACTTCAAAGAAACCAGAGAAATTAGATGAAAAGACACACTCCTTCATGTACTGACATCCTCTAGCCCTAAGCTCAGAGACCTAGCTGCACATATTTTCAGCTTTAGAAAAACGAGCTTTGCACAACATATCGGGAGTGGGCTCTAGTGCTCCCTGCACTGATTTTTGCTCCTCTCTGCGTCTAGCAATTCTATTGCACACTCAGTTTCGATAAGCTATGTTCTTGGGTTGGGTGCAAAATATACTTTCATAATGAATGTATGTACTTCCCCTTACGGAGCATCTGATAAGATATTCTATAAGGCATCTAATTAGACAGAATCACCTCTTGAAAGGTAATCTCTAATGGCCTGGACCTACTGACTAGTCCTAAAGCAAGTGGGAGTTAAAGATGCCTGGTCCTGCAATTGTAGACCAGAGAGAAGATTTCTTGTTGGCCTTGCACAGACCCTTATGCATAGACTCTGTCTACTCCATAAATTCTTCATTAGCCTGACATCTTTGAGATTCTTAATCAGTTTCAGAACCTACAGATGCAGAGTCTGGTGCTTTTCGTGAGAGTTCCTAGGGTGCTTTAATGAGGCACAGAGGTAATTTTGCCGAGTCATACTGCAAGTAGATATGTACCTGTGAGTGTCCGTGTGGGACTGGAAAGAACTGAAGTTTCTTTTTGGAAAAGCAGATGGAAGAGACAGTGACAGTTTGTGCCAAGAATCTGAGAGCAGCCTCACCTGGTGGGACAGCTTGAGCCCTTAGAGCATCTGCTGAAAATTTGTATGGGGATGAAGGATCTAAAGGTGAAAGGAAAGACAGAGAAGATAGAGGAGACAAATTCTTCTAGGAACTGAAAAAGTTAAAAATCACAAGTCTTGATTCCTTTTTATCCCTCTGCTCTGAATCCTGCTTTCATGAGATTTCAGTTATTCAGAGTGACCTAGGAAAAGCTGGAGAGATAGAGAGGGCAATGTATGTAAGTATGTGTTTGAGAAATACTAATGTAGTATTGTATATGCGTTTATCTATGCTGAGATCTGCAGAACAGTTATATATGTGGCTATGCAGTTATCATCATATCATTTACATTTCCCAAAGGACTGCAAGTGGTTCCTCTGCTACTTCTGTCAGCATCTTAGCTCCGTGGGGACTGTGACCAGAAGAGCTTTGAGTGCTTGAGATAACCATGTAATGCTCCTAGTCTTTTGTCTAGCAGTTCAGATAAGCACATCTGTTAATTTTAAGTGCATGAACAACAGGGGGTGAATGTGCTTTGAATTATGTGTATATCTCAATGCTTTACTTGAGTAAGAGCAGTGTAGCAGAGTAAAGAGCAAAATTAAAAAAAAAAAATCTTATCAGGCTAAGTTTAGGACAGGATCTGGAGTTCATCTGTCTGGACACCTGATGCCTCTAGCTAACTAACATCATGGGGCAGCTCCAGGAATGATTTTTTATTCCACTGATTTGACAGCACCCGTCATTTTCTTATACACAAGTGTCCATATCACTAAATCACCTCTGCCATTGTTAGTGCTAATTGGCTCCCTTGCTGTACCCTCGGAGGAGCATGAAAAGTCTGAATGGGAGCTGAAGGCCTATCTCCCCACAGAACAGCACTGCGACAACCTATTAGTATAAAACGACTTCTGCTTTCACATGATGCTCCCTGGTCTCACCACAGAGGCTTCCAAAAGTCAGGGTTGTTACTCTCACCATTTTCTGTCAGGACTGAGATTGCCCACACAGAAATTAAAGCATGCTAGCCACTAGTAATTGCTAACTTTCAATCATATTTTTCTGGTAGTGGGTGCCTGTGTGTGCAGCCTGGTGCATTGTGTGGGCTCCAGCCCCTGGTAAACAACACAGATGAAACTGGGATGTGAGCGGAGTGGGAATGCAGATGGGTGTTGGCATGAGGTCAGTCATTTTTACAAAATACCACCTTTCTTTTAAGCTGTGTCGTGCTTTCTGATGTATCATATCTTATGATGAATAAGACAAAGCTAGTAATTTTTTTCGGCAGACTGAAAAAAAGCTCATGCAAGACCATGTCTTATTACCAAAATTTCTTTCTCAAAACTCTTCTGAGAAATTCTTAATTGTCCTGGAAATTCTTTGTTTTACACATATGTAATCTTGAAACAGGTCTTAGTTTTTGAGCAATATTTCTCTGAAGACTAAGCAAAAATAAATCCTTTGTCTTGCAAAGACTTTTTTCTGTCCTTTTCCAAAATGAACAATGAGCTTCTCACCTTAATGAAGACAAGAAAGAGGGAGAAAGGGAGAGGCAGAGCTAACAGCTGTATTTCATGCATCTGAATTGGGTTCCATTATTTATTTTATATAACTGGAAATTCTTGAAATCTGAAAGGAGAAATGGTGCAGGCTGGGGGGAATGAAAGTGTCACAGTTTCATTCCAAGGAAAATGAGGGAGAAAAAACAAGAGTCCTGCCAACAGAAAAACAGTGCTCTTTGTCCTCTGTCACTTCTGATGCTGTCTCACCAACTACGCTGGAGTCCCTAAGGGAAGCAGAAGTAACCAGAAGGAGCAGAAATAATTTCACATGTTTTCAAACCTGCTTGAAACCCTCAGTCGAAGATATTTACATTCTCTCTTTATCTTGTCAGTTCTAGGCCCTGAGGGTCTTCCTGTTCTTTGCCTTTCAATGTGTGTGGGTGAATTGTGGCATCCTTTCTGCTCACCTCCATCTACTTTAAAGTCTTCATTTGGTTTTCCA
The DNA here is from genome assembly GCA_013389865.1 of Piaya cayana. Lineage (NCBI taxonomy): Eukaryota > Metazoa > Chordata > Aves > Cuculiformes > Coccyzidae > Piaya > Piaya cayana. The sequence continues at coordinate 28,442 of WAAB01006632.1, read as the reverse complement.
GTGCGATGCACATAGATTTGCCATGTGGCAAAATGCAGCATCACTGTTCCATAATCTGCCCTAAATCTTATGCATCAGCCTCCTTCCAGCTTTGCAGGTTTTGTTTGCATAAATGACCAGACTGCTACCAAAAGAATCTGGATTGGCAGCTCTGAGGAATTTAATCCTCTTCTCATCCATAATATAATGCAGCAGCAAAGTGATTGGGATAAGTGTTATGCTGGCTAAAAGCAGGGACTGAACTGGAGAACATCCCACGGTACAAACCTTAGCAGGATTCAGCCCCATGATATCAAATCTGGTCTGAGATGGAAACAACACTTTGAGGAGCTCTGACACGTATATAACCATACTGATAGCTGCTCATTCAGAGAATAAATAAATCTGAATTTAAGAATTAGTAAATTCAGAAGGATTTTTTTTTTTTTCTGGGTGCTGATGTCGTTGACTCTGGCCTTAAGAATGGTATCTGAAATAACTACTTGTAGAAAACTACAAGTAGCTGTACAGCTTCTTCCTTTGTCCATCTCTCTATAGTCCTAACTTGAGGGAAAAAATATGCAGCTGGAGACCCTTTGGGGAACTACTACAAAGCACGGATGATACTTTCTACTTTCTCCTCTGCCTGTGTAATTGATTCATTCTGTGACTATAAGCAAATATCTTATGAGTCCTGACCCACATTAGTAAAATAGGGGTAAAGATCCATTCAGCCCTCAATAAATTATTTGAGAGACTGGGGGACCGTCAGTAGCCTCGCTGCTTTTAGTCTTCTGATGAGTTCAGGACCATCCCACAGCATCGACAGCTTGATGAAACACAGACCTTGTCCGCAGCCTGTGGCCAAGGGTTTTCGCAGTCTTAAAAAACACTGGCTGCTGGGCCCTTCTTTACTTGGTAGGCAGAAAACGATGCCGGCAATGCACATCTCAGCCCTGATATATGTGAGTTGTTGTGCTTATCATTACCGTTGTTCATTTGCTGCAAAGAAGGTGTTAGCTCAGAAAAAAACATAAAAGCTGCATTCTGGTTTGTTTGTTCCTCGTTAAAATGATCTGAGCCCCTGTGGGCATGTGTTGTCTTAATATTCTGGTGCTGAGAAGTGCCACATTTTCATAATGAAAGCTGTTGCAGGAAAGCAATTCCAACCTCAGATAAAGGAGAAGATTACACTTGCCACTTGAGTTATGGTATTAGAACAACTGATTTTATTTGTTTTCATTTCATTTTGCTTGTCAGCTGCTGCTGAACCTCTGTGCAACGTTTTTCAGAGATGTTAATTGTATTTTGTGTGTCTGGATCCCCCTAAGAAATGACAAACGTTTTCACTCACAAATTAGATGTCTCTTTTCATTTAAACACCAACAAGGAAAACTAATTTAACAACCGTGGTGCTGCGTTTCCAACAAGGGCCCTGATGTGTGATAGAAGCTGACAGATAGATTTAGGGACATAGAGCAGCAAACTCTGTGTAAGGAATGTAGATCTATAAGATATTAATTTAATTTTTCCCTCAGCTGGTTCACAAGTGAGAAAAAAAGGGCCACATCTATACAGCAGGACATACTAATAAAGCTTGGTTTTCTATGGTACAGTCTAATGCTCTATGGCCTACATTGAAGTGAACATAGCAACCTTCAGACAAAGTTCCTGGGAACATCTGTAGATGTTATGCCTGAAGAAAGACTTGAAGGCTTTTCCTAAGTCTTGAATGAATGAAAAGGAGCAAAGAACCAGTAAATAACATACAAAGAGATAGGGACAACGTTGAGTACATGGATCTGTGCAAAGAGGGATGCAGAGAATGTATTGATGGTTCTCCGAAGCCTGAGGTCCTGAATGGAAAGGGAAGGTGACTAGAACAGACCTTGCACTTCTAGCAGGGGCACCCAGGGAAATTCACCCAACATAACCAAAATCATGCTAGAGTTGTGCCCGAGGATAGTCATTTAGCTCTGGGAACCCAAGCCCAAACTTCAGTCTGACAGCAACACAAACTGGTATTTCAAGAAATGCCCCCCTCCCCATGCTTGTTGCTAGGACTTTACAATGAGCAAGCAGAGATGCAACACAGGAGCTCAGCAGGTGTTAATGATTCTCTCAGCCACCTTAGAGAAGAAAAGACTTTGGCACAACACATATCTCACTTTCAGGTAGTTCTCCCTTCCTGCCTTTTGATTCTGCTGTGACCAGATTGTGGAAAAAGCATGCAAACATTGGAAAAGCAGTGGAACGTCTTCCTCTTCTTTGCAGGTTAGCATCCAACGCATATTTCAGAGCTGGATTTCTCCCATGTGCTCAGGATCTGTTCTTTGTGGTTCTATGTTTTTCTGAACTAGTTTGGGTGTGCTCCAAGCCGAGGCAACTTTGCAGCATTTAGAAAGAGGACACTTTCTGATAGGCTTTGTGCTCCCCTTTGAAAAGGGCAACAGTCCTTGACCATAGTCAGTCACTGTTCATCAGTAAGAGCTCGAAGGTGACTCCAGGTGCATGTCTAGCCATATTTTTCTTCCCTTGGTGCTCAAGAGAAAAAAAGCCATGCTGTAGTTACTGGAGCAGGGCTACCAGCCACTCTGGGTCCTGTCAGACTGTGGTCTCAGCTCATATGTTATGGAACAGGTTGTCTTATCTGTAGGTTGGCCAAAGTAAGTTTCCAGCTTCATACTCCTTTATCTTTCCCCATGGCTCCAATAGCTTGTAAAACAGGAATTTAAAGCAACCTGGGTACCCCTTTTTGTCTTGTGACAGGGGTAACATAGAGGTTCACAAAGAACTGTGGCCTGTTAACACAGAAATCAGTTAGGTACCAAGCACTGTGTGCCAAGAATCAGTCATAGGCTAAGGGGACATGGACTTCCACCCTGTGAAGTCTTTCTGTAGCAGTTGCGTTTTTAGCCCTTAGCATGAGTGAATCACTAAGAGCTTCCGTATTTATTTTCTAATGCCATTGGCCAACAGGGAGAGCTACAGGAAAGCTAAGTCCCAGGGAAGATGGATCTGTCTGCCTGCATACCTCAGGGCATACCTACTCAGACCCTGAAAGCACATGCCATCTCCAAGGACAGCCTGTGGTCTGCAAGCTGGGTTCTGGCAACTTTATCTGTTCCAAGTCATCTCTTCCTCCACAAATAGTTCTACTGCAACTAGTGGTGTAAGTTCCTACCTGGGTGAGGAAGTCAGGCAACAGCTGGTCCTTAAGAGCTGTGAGTCAAAAGTCTAGCAAGCAAGCTGATTTCCATAAAAATGGAAATGAGTCAGAGAGGAGAGAATCATATTTGAGTGCAAATGCAAGCAATTAGCTCAAAGCCATTACTGTAATGGCTAGAAAGACTTTTTTTTTTTTATTATCATTACTGAAATGCATTAGCGATATCTTTTTTTAAAATGTAAATATACACAGTACAATCCCATCTATCTGCCAGAGCATGAAGTAACCTCATTTCAGTGGTACGTGCAGAGGAGTCTGTGGAGGCTCTTAACCACAAACACAGAACAGTGTGAACAGTACAGAGGAATATGAATGAAGGCATTACCAGGGAGCACTTGAGAAAGGCAGTGGTGATTAGGTACCAATACAAATATTTGCTCAAACTGAAGGCTGGACACTCAGAACAATTTGTAGGAATACCTGTCTGGAAATGCTTGCCTTCCTGGCCTTGACTTGTGCTGAGGTCCCTTTTCCCTAAGTTCTGCTTTTCTTTTTTTCCCCAGCAGACCCTGTGGCTCAGGTACAGGACTCACAGGTCCCACCGTAGGATATGGCAGCACTGAGGACTTTCAGGGTCCTGGTGCTTTGGAGAACGGTTGTTGGGTGCAATAGAAATCATCTGTTCAAAGAGAATTTCAAGTCCTGTCTCTACTTCTCCTTATGTCATTGCATTAGCAACTACATTTTAAAAACAGATGATCACTGAATTGAAACTTTTTCTATGAAAATTGTGATGAAAGTGGAAAGGCTTGTTTTTTTTTCAAGCTGAGAGTCCATGAAGGATTTCTCCCTGATTGAGGGTGGAAGTAGTTGTTTCTTAGGTTGCTTTTCTCTCCATCTTCTTTTGCCCTTGAAACAAGAAAACAAAGAAAACAAAAGGAGAAATTCCCTAACTACATACTATAAGGGTTGTTTTGGTCAGATTCCAAGAATGCAGCTCAAGATTTTGGAATCCTGTTACCCACCTACAAGGTGGGCAGTGCAACCCAGTCCCTTGCAAACCACTTTCACATCCTCATTGTATTTCATTGAGGGGAACTGTAGCATCAGAGTGAGCTGACAGCTTCATGCTGTATGAAACCAACCTTAGGCACATAGAAATGACTTTCAAATATGATTCAGAAATGATCAGTCCCCTGAGGGAGACACATTGTCCTGATGTAAAAAAAATCAACTAGCCATATAACACAATACAGTAATTATGATTACAGCAACTCGTGTTTTCCTAGTGCTAACAGAGCCTAGAACATCCAGGAGAAATATCCTTTTGTTGAGCTGAGGAAAGTATCCATGCTTTCTAGGTTCTGAGCATCATGTCTTCAGTTATAAATTTGAGACATATACTGTGCTTTCCTTGACAAATAGTTGCATTTGTTTTGTTTTGCTTGTGTGGCTACAGTAGTCAGTGACGTAGGGATATTGAGCTGTTCTCACAGCACTGCAGCCCTGTGAGCTGTCATGATTTGGTAGGAAAATACTCAGGAAAGCATAATATTACCAGCATCAGCATCTTACCTGGCAATGCCTTGTCCATGCAGAAACACTGAATGGCTTTTCTGGCAAAGTCACTTTGTACAAATATAATTTTATTCACACCAGTAACATTGCTAGTATCTGAGCTGTTAGTGTGACGGGAAAGTAATGCTGTGTGACAGTTGTCTTATTTGAAAATACATGGTTTTAGTTCACTAGAAAGGTAAGGCGGAGACTTATAGGTGAACCTCTGCCTTGGAGTACATGTTCATTGTTCTCAGTGAAGGCAGTAGAAAGAAACAGGTAGAAGTGGGGTAGAGCAGGCTGTGTAATCCTCTGTGTAGGAGCTTCCTCTGCAGGCAGGTGGTGAACTCAGTGTTCGGTACTTGTGGCAGTGCCCCTATTTATACATGTGTGTGTAATTTATACCTTCCTTCAGGGGCCTCAGCGAGTCTGAGCCTGACCTGCAGGTAATGTGGAAGACATTGCTGGAGAAAGATGTATCATATTTTATACTTGTTGTTTTGGATTCAATGAGGTGACAAATGTAAGCCTGGTTTTTATTACTATGTGGCTGCTGTATTTCTCACAACTGCTTATCAAGGATCATCTGACAGAGAAAGTCCTGGGTTGTGCATTCCTGTTATTTATATGCAAGGCCACTCTTTGTATTCCTTTCAGAGAGATGACTGACACACTCAGCCCCACCAGTTTGGTCTGGCACTCATTTCTCTGCAAAAGGCACTTCCATACCCCAAACTGATGTGGACTGGGGTTGGTCTCAGCTGGGACCCTCCCCACAATTTACAGACCCTTGATTCAATGGACATGCTGACTGTAAGCACAGGGGTACCCTGTGGCCTGTCATAAACCTGATAGCTGCTACCTGCCAATGTTGCCTTGACATGGCACCATGAGGCTTTGGTGACAGAAACCTGGGGATGTGATCATGGAAGGATTGAACAAAGGAAGGGGAGTAACCTCCCTCATCTGCAGGAGCTTTGCTGAGACATTCCCAATGAATTCATTCTCATCTCTGGACTCAGGAAATAGGGGCTAGTTTCTGGGATGTTTCAATGAAAAACCTTGGTTCTGGGAGGGGTCTCAGAGAGCCAGTGGTGGGGGCACTGGGAGGGTGGCTGGATGTCCTCTTTCCAGTTCACATTTGTGAGATGCTTTCACTCCCAGCATGTTTTCTGTCTGGGAATGGGAGAGGTAGCAGGAGGGCTGTGGTCTCCCTATAATTCTCCAACAGAAAACATCTGAATACATATGGAACACTCTCTTGAGCATCTGGCTGGTGATGGGCTGCTCTGCTCTCAAGGTAAGGAATCAGTGTCAGATAAAGAAACTGCAACTTTTTATTACATGCACCACAGCTCCTCAGGAAAAAAGTAGTGACACAGGTTTTGAGCGGAGACCCCTGTGTAGTGGGTCTGGAAAGATTTCACAAGTCACTATGTGGACAGCTGCTGAAACAGGGAACACCAGGGTGAAACAATTAGAGACGGACACAGCTCATTTCAGCCCAGATGATGTCAGTTACTGACATAGTTCATTAATGGAGTTGTTTGTTATACCAACTTAATTGTGTTTTCAGATAGAAAAGGGGAAAAATAATCAATATGACCTGTTCATTTTAAAACGATAAATAACCACAGGTCTATCTCCTGCCTCATTTATAGTATTGCTCTCAGCTGGGAGAGTGAAAGTTGCTATGCTGGGCTGTTTGGCCAGCAGAAACAGGCACTAAGGTTCTCTCTGAACTCCTCGTGCCTCCAGGCACTTGGAAGACATTCTGCTTCTCAAAGGTGATGTGCAGAGTAGCTGCAATACCGTTCTTTGACCTGAGATTTCACATCCATCATTAGTCCTTGTTGAAAGCTGCTTTTTCTCCCCTGGCCACTTTAGTATAGCAGGTATGAGTCCCAGTCTATGACCATGGAAATAATTTCCTGTATTCATTATCTCTAAAAGAAGGCTTTGAACCAGAAACTCCAGTACTTGGTGCAAGGGCTGTTAAGATAATAAGTAAAAATTTCTCCTGGTGAGCACAGTCCTTGCCTCAAAACTTGGATCATTTTTTGCTTCACAGAACACAGGGACTTCACATGCTCTGAGATACCACGATCAGATGAAGAGGGCGGACAGGAACCACACCAAGCCCAGACCCACTGATCAGAGACTGTCCAGTGTATGCATGAACTGTGTGTATAGTCTGGAAAAGATCAAAGAGCACTTCTGTGTTCTCTCATGTACCAGAAGCCATGGCATAGGAAACATGATCAAGTGTATGAAATACATGGTATTTCTTTTTGATGTGCTTGAAGGCTGTAATTTTACCGCTTCTGGTATCAGCTTTCACCTGTTTTTCTCATGAGTCTTCCGTAGTTCTTGAAAATCCATGATATTGGCTGGAAATCATATGATTACTAAGAAAACACTACAAGTGGTGTTTTTTTAAAAGACACATTATTTTTCTAAGTCTGTTTAATCTTACTGCAAACAGGAGGAGAAGAAATGTCCATAAAAATAAAAAGGAAACTGAAGATCTAAATGGTAGGCCTTTAAGAAGTACTGTAAATATTGCTGAAATTATGATGAGCTCACAGTAGTTTGTGAGAAAAAACTCTGTCTACTTAAAATACAGCCTCTAAGACATTGGGACCATAATATACTCTTGTGTGTGCAAAAATACACTGTAAGTTCTTAACAAATTATGAAAAGAATAGTAACAATTAATAATAGATGAAACCTGAAAAAAGGATGAATCACTGTGTTACAGAATCCAGTGAAAGTCTTTTGTTTCTTGTCAGGGATCCCAGAATGACAACTGCATCTACTGCAGCAGCACATACTGGAAAAATGCTCTGACATAGAGCTTGGTTACACAGATTTACAAATTAGATTATGGGAATCTGGCCCACGGCATGACAGTCTCATGTTTTCTTCAAGAAGGACATTGAGGCACTGGAGCACGTGCAGAAAAGGGCAACAAAACTGGTGAAAGGTCTGAAGCACAAGTCTTAGGAGGAGTAACAGAGGGACCTGGGGTTGTTTAGCCTAGATAAAATGAGGCTGAGGGGAGACCTTATCACTGTCTACAACTACTGAAGAGAGGTTGTAGCAAGGTGGGTGTTGCTGTCTTCTCCCATGTAACAAGAGAGAGGATGAGAGGAAATGGCCTCAAGTTGCACCAGGAGAGGTTCAGATTAGATATTATGAAAAATATCTTCCCTGAAAGGTTTATCAGGCACTGGCTCAGGCTGCCTAGGGAAGTGGTTGAGTCACCCTCTCTGAAGGTATTTAAAATATGAGTAGATGAGGTGCTCAGGGATATGCTTTAGTAGTGGACAGGCATGGTTGGACTTGATGATCTCAAAGTTTTTTTTCCAACCAAACAATTCTATGATTCTATGATCAGTGAAAACCCTTGCTCTGCACAGTTTGCTGAGTATGAAGCAAGTGCCATCTTTACATGGAGGAGAGCATGGCTTGGCTACACGGTGATGGTGTGTCTGGTTCTGTGATGGCTGGAGCAAGGTTTGAGGGGAGGATGTTGGAGTGACTGATATTACAAAGACGGGCTTGGAATGTCCAGGGTTGTCAGTTGTGGAAAAGGCTGCCTCTTCATCACCAGATCAGCATGCATAATGGAACAGAGAACTATTTTCCCAATATTTTCCATGGGAAAATGAACAGGTTCTGTGTGGAATTCCCAGCAACCATAGATGAGGCTCTAAATGCCTGCCTCCTCTGGGCTGCCCAGACCCAACTGCTTGTCTCTCAGGATGCACAAGCAGATTAATTCCTGCATCCTCACCTTAAGCTGCATTTCTCCTCAGAGTGAGTTTATTGTCCACATGGAAGCCCACAGGTTGTTGCATGTATAATGCTGATCATTCATCTGCTGGGGACTTGAGCAATATGTGCGCTGATCTCAAATAGACTGACATACATTGCAGACACTGAACAGAGAGGTCACATCTTGGCTTTGCCATCAGAGCAGAAATTGCAGCTAAGCGGCTAGAAATTCTGCCCAGGGCACACCTGAAGGCAGAAAAAAAGGTGTGTGGAAACACTAGATGTACAGAAGCATTTCTCTTTCCTTTTTTAGCGTCCTTTTAGAGACACATTTCTGCTAGCTTGTTTACTCTAAACTGATCACATCTGTACAATGGAGATTGATTTTTAGTTATATAAAGGTTCTTTTTGCTATCTTGAAAATGCAAAGGAGCCATAGAATAATAATAAATCATGTTTTACTGTGTGAAGCCCTCTTTATGTTGCCTAAGTGATGAAAATTGGCTTGAGTATAAAATGAGCCTTAAACTTAAATTACAAATTGTTGTTATTCTCTTAAACTCTGTTTTTTTCTTGTAGTGTATGAGATCTTGAGATTTGACTCTCTCCTACTCCAGTATTTGGAAACTGCTAAACATGCATGGAAGGCTGCTGCAAATATGTGATAAATAGGTACAGAACAATGAGTTATAGCTTGGGCCTTGAACTGGTTTGAAGAGACTGTGGACAAGATTCCCAGCTCAGGTCTCCTTATCTTTCAAGCAGACAGAATTTTTAATGAGAAATTATCAATATAAAATTTGCTGCAGAAGATTTCTAAGCTGGCAGGGAGATTTCCTCACTTCCATTCTCTTGTTTCTTGATAAAACTCTCATTTATTTTCCCCATTAGAAAATTCTTGATTTTTTACATAATGTTTTCTTCATTGACTCAGTGCAATTCTTATGCTGTGTTTCAGCTTTATAGGATTAAAAGTCTAAGTATATCCACTGGTCTTCCACTACAGCTACACAGAAAACTCCTTTGCCTTAATTTTTGATGGCGTTTGTATACAGCAATGTGTTTGAAGTCCTAATTTAATCTTTTTTTTCATAGAAATGAAACCTCACTTATACCTTTTTTCCATTTCATCTTTTCCTTCTTTTCACCCAGGAAAACTTCTTCACCACCACTTCCCTTGGGCTGATCTTTCCATTATGATCCACTCCAGGCTCCTCTCTTGGTCTGCTTTTCTACTCACAGCCTTTTACCATAAGGTGGCAAAACCAGTAAAAGAAGGATTATCATATAGCCATCACTATTATTAATGGCTACTGAGTTTCTCAGGATGATGCAGTGCAGCTGTTGTCATAGCAAGAGCATCCAGGAGACCCTTTCTGTGGTTAACATAATTTTGGCTAATCTTTACACAAACACAGGGCAAAATGGCAATTATCGCTCTCAGATGAAAAAAAATCTCAATTTACGTCTTAGTACAATGTGGTACAACACAGAGAGGGGTGGCATGATGAAACAGATATAGCCAGTGTGGTTTCAGCATGACAGAAAGTAGTGACTTCCCTGTGGAGGGACATTTCTCCTCCTGAGCTGAAACCTGGAAGAAAATTGGCCCATAATGGTACTGAAAATCAACTGCCTATAAAAGTCATTTGGATTTAAAATTGCATCACAGTCATTGAGAACATCTGTCTCTACCTATCATTGCTGTGCTTGTCCTGGTCCCAGCTACTCAGGGCTTTTAAAGCAACCTTTTTATCAGCTCTTAACTGTACATGAAAGAAGAGAGAAAAGGGGGAATAAATCTGTGTCATTTTTCATAGCTATATCTCCTTTCTCATAATCTGAATGACAATCTGACACCAAAGTTTCTATTGTCAGCTGTTCCTGAGAGGGGGTGAGGGAAGAAAAATTTCTGAGGTTTCCAATTACAAATGTAATGATCTCCATCAAAGAGAAAGCAATATCTGTCTGTAATGCAAACAGGTTGAAACAGAAGATGTAGGAGAAGAAGAATAGAAATAAGAGCATGACACATGCATACAGAGATGCTTCTGACATCTATCCCCCAATGATCCTCTGTCAATATTTCATGAAAAGCTCACTTACTTGTTTGGGGATGAAAAAATTAACAACCTCCCTCCAACCCCAAGCCCTGAAACAAAAAACTGTGTGGCTGAATAAGGGGAATGTTCTTATTCCCTCCCCCCATCTCTGAGATTTTTGGAAAGCTGATCTCTTTCACACAGCTGGACATCCTTGTGACTATCTAACTCCTAATAACAGGTAACAGTAGTCAGGTCCTTGCTCTGCATCTTTTCTTGGGCTGCTAAGGATAGAACCTGGTTCATTTTGGGCAGTCAGGTCATGGACCGTTTCTCCTGTTCCTCTGATTGAAGGAAACATATGCCCACATCTGGAGGGAGTATGATCAGTGTGCTAAAATTGGTGTTGTGCAGAAGTTTGGAGGCACATTGTTTGCTCACCTGTGGCATTTTTGGGTCCTCGTTCTAAAACCAGACAAGATCAGTAAACTTTTCCTCCTTACAAAGTTAGCCTTTTCCTATTTGTTTTCCTGCTTCCCTACAGCTTGTGTAACCAAGTCTTACAGGCTGTTTGACTTATCAGATGCAGTTGTAGGTGATAAACTGATGACTTACAAGAACAATTAGTTCAGTCAGCAAAGACACCAAGCGCAGTATGGTTTTGCCAGAGTGGTTTATGGAGAAATGTTTTCTACTGGTTTTTCCTCAGACTCTTTTAGCATTTCTTTTGATTCTGGTCTGTTCCCACATGTGCTGATATTGTCAGTGCTGTACATGTGCCCATGGACAAGTGCAACAAGAGTCTTTCAGTTAACCCTGTAAAGCATTGTCACATCTTGGATCCACGGGCTAGACGCTTGTGCCTGTGCTTCTTTTGGCCCGCACATTTGAAAGACACCGGTTCATTTATCTGTGCAGTTATCCGAAAGCCAACAAGGCCACTCTCAAGGCAAAAATCAGAAGTAAAGTTTGTTCTGGTTTTGACCAAAATAAACAGACCAAAATACTTGGTTGCACAGCTGAGATATGGGGGTGCAACTTCCCAGAGTTGCAGGAAACAGATCTCAATCTGTTCAGATCACAATCTGATCCCTGAATTTAGCCATGGTCACTTGGATCCACTCCAGCACACACACCCTGATATCAGAGCAGGGAAACAGTAAGGTAAATGAGAAGCAGATTGAGAGAGAGATAAAGAGAGAGAAGGGAAAAGGAAAGAATCACCACATCAATGGCAACAGCAGTTCCTCAGGAGCATGTGGCTCCCTGCAGCATCTTCTTCCAGGCTGCATGGTACAGGCTGGTCCCATTGAAGTGATGGGTTAGAAAGCCCCATGTGGCTCCTTGTGAATTCTTTTATTAGGCCAGTCCCTGCCCCACCAGTATATGTGGGGTGGTCTTCAAGAACTTCTGGCTAAGGCAGTCAGTTGGCTCAGGACTGTGAGCTCTGCCAGGCAAGGGAGGTGCAGTGCTTGTTGCTGCATCTCCCCTCCCATTGAAACTGGCATCTCAGCTGAGGCCCTCAGGTGAGATCCATCTTTGGGGAGGGCCTGCTGCTGCACCCCCTCTGCTGTTCATTGCTGGCCCACAAAATGAGGGCACAGATGGCCAGCCTTCAGACAAAATAGTTAAGGCAATGAAAGAAGCAAAATGGAGCTTTACAAGCATTTACTGCTCCACTTCTCAGATAAGAAATCTGAAATGAGCTGAATATAGCACCAGGTGTCCCAGAGCTGAACGTCAGAGAACAACAGGCACTTCACAGAGCTCATTGCCTGAGCTGCCGGCTGGGTCTCTGTGCGCTGCTAGCCCGGGTACAGCCTTGGTACTTTACAAACGTTGGCTTATGTTTTGGGAGCTGGCTCCAAGAAGTAAACCACACATGCACAGATCTACACTAGAGCCCTGACAGATGTATTCAGGCAGGTTGTGGGAGCCAGGATCCAGAAGTGGTGCACAGAGATGGATGGTGGGTTTGGCAGCAAGGAAGGGACTGCTCAGCCTCAGGGTTTGCAGGAAACCCTGACCTGTTTTTTTTCTGCTTAGACGAGGTCATGCACCATCGAAATTGGCTAAAATCCTCTTTACTGCAATTGAGGCAAATGCAGCCCAAACCCTGTGGTCCCTAAGGATGGCATTTTGTCTCCAGCACATAGCCTTGGTTAAAATGCATAGACTTCTGGGCTGGTAGGCTGCTGCAGGGAATCCATTTGTTTCAGACTTTGTCCTGTACTGCTGTGAGCTCAGTGCAGCCACGTTGTGCAATATCAGAAAACCAGGGAGGATAAATGGGAAGCATAAGTGTTTCAACCCTAGGGCCTGAGAAATTCTCCCCTAATGCCAGTTTTCCAGCTGAGCACTACCTTGACTTTACTGGAGTTACCCTTGATTCATACCAGTGTATGTAAAGGCCCTGGAAACAGACCAAACCGAGGCAGTTTTTCTGTCTGACTTAGCTTGCTGCTCACGTTTTAATTTTCCAATATCAAGAGTGACATGAATGCCAATCCTATTTCTCTCAAATCCCAGAACTGAGGTCTGTGGAAATAGGGTTTGGATTTGGGCCCCACCTCTGACGGCCAGTCCAGTCTAACGTCACCATCCATCTTAAAGAAAACATAAGCCTGAACAGCCGAAACCACCAAGGAAAACAAATGAAATTTGAAGAATGTGTTAAGTTTAAGATCAGAGATGGAGATTGGAATGATTAGAGGTTTACAAGCCCGGTTCACTTTATTTAATAGCTCGAGAGAGGAGATATCAATTCTTTTAACATGATTTCTGCCCTGATAATGTTCCTTTAAGAAGAGCAAGGCATAGTGAAATACTGTAAAGTTTCATCCCCTGCTGATGTGGTCTTTGCTGTGAGTGTTGTTATTCTGATCAGCTTTGACATCGTATAAAATAGCACTTATTCTCCAAGTAATCCAAGAAGCTCTTCAGAATTCATGAGGTTTAAGTCCAAATAATTACATTTATTGATCTCTGCTATGTGAAGAAAATTTCCAATTTATTGCAGACCTGTTTGGTGTTAGACCTTAAATTAGACCATATCAGGAATTTCTCTTTTTCTGTCTCTATTTTTTGATTATTTTGTTGGGCTCCAGATTGTTCACCTGATAATAAACAGTGTCAAAGCTGTTGTCACTGAGCAGGTAAACTGGTCTGCCTGATGCTGACAGTGGGTCCTGGGCCAGGCAGATACTGCATTAGTCCAAGGGAAGAAGGGAGGGCTTCAAGTCTGCAGCTCACATCTCTGATGCTCTGCTCCTCATCCTGTCAGTCATGGCCTCATGGCAGGAGGCTGAGTGCTAATTGCTGTGATCTCTGGAGAAAAAAAGCAGGGATAGTGCTTCCTCCAGTACAGTGAGGTTTAAGACCAAGCACTTGGAGATCCCCAAATGCTCCCTCTGCCCAGAGATAGCTTCTCTAGGAACAGAAGGCTGGTGTTCCTGCTGGTTGTGCCATAGATAAAGGGGAATCACCATTATGGCTTAATGGTGGCTAGAAGATCCATCCTTGCTATGTCTCCACTTAGACTAATTCCCAGAGGTACCAGATCTTAATCTTTGCTGATCTGGGGCTTCTGTAAAGCACCATTGGATTAATATTGTTTGCAGGTCGTCCTCAGCCCATTTGCCCATTGCTGAAGGACCCCACAGCCACAGTGAGGGTGAGGAAGGCTGCGATATCTTAAAAGAAGATATTGTTGCAGATCAGGCCTGAAGTGCACAGAAGGATGTCCAGATATATATAAATGTACCCTAGAAGAGACCAAGTAAAACATTAACAAACTCATCTGAGCAGCACAGTGCTGTCAAGACCAAACTTTGGTTTTGGAGTCAGCTACGAGAGACCAGACTGGCATCTATTTGGGGCCCGGAATGCATGGCAGTATCTGTGTGGAGAACTTGGCTACTGGACATGTTTCTGTTCCTGAAGGTAGGTCAACAGGTCTCTGACAGAGCAAAACACTTACTGTGAGCTTTGCCTTAAGCATGGAAAATTTCCATGTGGTTAAAACTAGAAGGTTTTACAGAGTTTGCCAGCCCAGAAGTTCAGGAGCCAAAGCTGATCAATATGAAAACCATGGAAAAAGTCACATAGGTGTCTTAATATACACTGCATCATGGACAGAATTTCTGTTTAGGGAAGCAAGGACTTCAGACATTGCTGCTTGCTTTCTCCATTGCTGCTGGGCTCTGCATCAAGCCCTTAGTCAGGGAAGCTGGGCAAGGGCTCTCCATGCTGGGGGCACTGCTCTGGCTAGGCAATGGCCATGAAAAGAATATCCAATGCCCTGGCGCCATGCAATTCTCTGTCCTTCTGCTTCAGAAGGCTACTGTGGGCTCTCCTGGGACTGGTAAGGGATCCAGCAGGTCAGGAAGGAGATGTTTGCGCTGTTGGCTTTCTGTGAGACTGGAAGGTGCTGGCAACAATTCCATAATTTATGCCTTTTCCCAAATATGCCCTTAAATTTAGATCTCAGTTTAATAAGGCAGTCCTCACATATTCTTGCAGGGCACATGTATTATTTAAAAAACATTTATAAAGGATTAATGTACTCCAGAACTCCACTGACAGAAATCTCTGTCATTTCCAGTGCCAAAAGCAAAATGAATCCAACTTATTCTAAGAACTCTTTTTCATCTGTGTGTTTATCTCTAAATCTGGCAGTGGGAAAAGTGCTAGACTCACAATCTTTTGTTTATCTACAGGAGTCCTTTGTTTATCCAGTAAACAGGGACAACACAAGCAGTGGTGATGCTATCTCTTCACATGTTCAGTCTATTATTTCTGTTTTGCACATGGTTAGTATATTTGCAGAAAGTATCTCAAAGCTTTTGATGAATTTATGCGGACTTCTCTGACCATGGTGGTTACCTTTATCTCTGGTGTCAAGGGTAGTAATTTGTAAACAGGGAAATGTGTTTGTCTTTTGCAAAGTGTTTGAGTATCTGCAGGTGTTGACAGTTAGAGGGCTCTTGCAGATGGAGCTGTTATTATTTTTAAGTGGCTTATAACTATGCAAAAGGAAGCAACAGTATTTTCTTCTTCTGTAACCCTGCAATGAAGTCCCAGTAGCTGCTCCTTCTGTCCCGACAACTACAAACTGTTGGGTAGTTTTGTTGTTTGTTTAGGTGGAGCAGGCAGCATTTCAAAATGCAGTCCAGTTTCTGCATCCTTAATCTGCTGCAGGGATGACTGAAGTCAGCAATGCTGGAGATAAGCTTTTGTGGGGTGAAGTAGCTCCTATCAGGAGAGGAGGAGAAGGTTTGCATAGGGCCTTAAACATTGTTGCTCTTCTGGCACACTTCTGAAGGATGGACTTGTGTCAAAGCCACCATCCTCATCAGTTCAGGGCCAGCAGTAACCTTGCTGGGCAGTGGGAGGGTGGTGGAGACCTCCTACCCTCTCTTGTCCCATCTGAACACCCCTTTGCGCCAGCCCTGTTTTGTCTGCCATAGCATAGAGGTGGTGTTGGGGTGCACCACAACTTCATCACCTTGGTCTTACTGTTCTCTCAGACAAGTGAGGCGGAAGTCATAGAATCATAGAATCGCTAGGTTGGAAAGGACCTACTGGATCATTGAGTACAACCATTCCCATCAATCACTAAAACATACCCCTCAGCACCTCGTCCACCCATCCTTTAAACATGTCCAGGGAAGGTGACTCAACCATGTCCCTGGGCAGCCTGTTCCAGTGCCCAATGACCCTTTCCATAAAAGCAGATTGGGGGCATGGCAAGAGAGGTAGGAGGTCAGTTGTTTTCCCACACTTCTTACTAGAGAGGTAGGATAAGAAGGAGAGTGAGCTGAGCTGTGCCTATGTTCTCACCCTGCAGGGAGAGGCAGTGATGAGATAGCACACAGACAGAGGTTGTGGGGCCAGAAGGCTGAAGAACTTCCCCTCACCATCAGCATTGCAGAAAGCAGCTGGTCATTAACAATCAGGATTTTGTTAGCACTTAAGATCATTGCAAATTACTGTTGCACACTACTACTCTCCTGCCCTCTCCTTTCTCTGTGCTTCTTTCCCCTGGCCTTTGATTCAATAAATCAAAGCTTAATGCCAAATCTTGTTAGATTCCAACTTCCCTGTTACTCCCTCTCTGCCCTTTGGGAAAGTTTGGAAGTGTGTATAATAAAGAGGGTTGTGAGATGTGAATAAAAGATATGAGAAATGTAAACTAGGAAGATGATCAAAGGTGGCTAATAGGGTGGCCAAGCCAATAGGAAGTGACAGAAACAGTTCCCTACTGTGGTACTGCAAATAAAGTTTTGGTCTGCACCAGGAGGAAGCTGAGAGGAGAGAGTGATGACAGGGACAGGGACCTGTGATATCTGCACTTGACTTTGGTGGCAGAGGTGGATAATCTCAACTCTGGAGGCAGCTAAACAGCTGAAACATCCAGAGTTGGGGAAAAATATCCAGTTATGCTTTCACAGAAAATTTATTTCATAGTAAGAAAGATGAATAGCATTAATGATTTTGATTTTATAGTTTATTGTTTATCTACCATTTTTGAAAATTGACAGGATGGCAAGTTCTTAGTTCTGAGATTTTGACTTTACCCTCTCCTGTTCACTTGCTGGTTTTATTTTCATTATCCTATTTTTTAACTTAGTAGAGTGAAGAGAAAGTGACAGAGGAGTGAAACCCTCCATCAAGATCCAAACAGATATGATGAAAGAAACTGTATTTTATTCATTTATTAAGCATCACCCCCCAAGGAAAAAATGTCCATTTTCATTGGAGATCTTTTTATAACACCTTTTTCTAAGAAATACCTTTCCTTTTTTTTTCAGGTCAAACAAACATGTCCTTCTCTATCTCCTCTGGTCATTAGTCCTTAGCCTCCATCTTTCTTGCAGTCATCTTCCTCATTTTCATCTTCTTTGATCTTCATGTCTGGTGCACAGCCCTGGATATCAGACACCAGCCCAGCCCTCACTGGGCTTGAGTAGCACAGGGAGATTTTCCCTCCATCTGATTTTTGCAGACAACATTGAGTAAGAGTTGCCAAAATGAGATTGCATTTACCTTGCATTTGCTCTGTGCCCTGAAATGCATGCTTCTAAACTATCATTTATTTCCTGTCTGATGTCTCAGCATTTGCTTTCTTTTTTCCCAGTTTCAGATTTTGTTGAAGGCTTTATTGGTTTGTGTCTTGTTGATTTCAGACCATTTCTCCAGTTTATTGAGTTTTTTTTTGAATTCAGGTCCTGTTCAATGAATATGCTTATAAGTTGAAGTGATCTGCAGATTTTATAATGCACACTCTCCTTAGTTGTTGAAGATACTGATGAAGAACTGGAACGGATTCAGTACTGGGACATATTAGTCTGGGATCCAGATGAAATCTCAACCTGTTAGTTTATCTATTACACTGGTGTTTTTTCTGCCTAGTTGCACATAGAGGCAATTTCATGTAGGCCAGTGATTCCTATACCATCATCTATGAATTGCTGATGAGCCGCAAAGCTATGGCTCATGGCCTGCAGTCAATCTAAGGAAGCATCCTTCCTTAGAAATGTTTTCCTATTAGAAGTTTGATGGCAAAGCCAGACAGTATTTGCAAGGGAATTTATGACCAATTATGTTTCAGGGTCCAAAAAGGTAAAGAACTGCAAGCTAGACGATACTGCCTTGGTTTTCTTATAGCTGTGTGGAAAAGCATTGAGAGCTCTGTTAAAACATGTATTTCAACTACATCTTCCTTACACACAAAGGAACCTTACCTTACCTTGTCAAAAAGTAAAATTAGTTACTTAGTTACCTTTATTAGTTATTAGTTACCTTTCCTTACCTTGTCAAAAAGGTTATTATTTATCTTGTCAAAAAGGTTATTAGTTACCTTTCCTTACCTTGTCAAAAAGTAAAATTAGTTTTTCCTGGAATGAACAACTGATTTGATGTCCTTTTCATTGAACTGAACAACTGAAATGATTTTTTTCTTGATAAATTCATTGTCTTGAGCTGTTTTTTATCAACTGTTTTTCCATTGAGTTTTTATATATTGAGCAGGCAATAGTCTATGCTAGTGTTTCTCCAGGGAGACTGACTAGTCTACATTTTCTCATGTTCTCCTTTTCCCTTATTTTAAATAAAGATACAGTATTTGCCCTTCCTGTGTCTCCTGGGATCTCTCCCATACCATGAATTTCAGAGCTCATTTCTGAACAGATCAGATTTCTACACCTGGTACTTTCAGTGCTTGGGGGTGGGTCTCAGAAGGTACTGATAACACGACTATATCTCATTTATCTCAAGATGTTTTCCTTTCTGGCTTGCATTTATGTCCTCTTGTTCAAATTAATTTTTGAAGTATGTTAAGAAGCCTGAAGCAGAGGTGGATAAGTGTACTTCATGCATTGCTATATCAGCCATTGTTTCCTCTTTTCCCATTAAATAATAGCCTGTATGTTCTTTTTTTTTCTGCCTCTGCTGATACCCTAGCACTTTTACTTGTGCCTTTATGTCCATTATTAATTATAATTAGTTTTGTGCTTTAGTATTTCTGATTTTTATGCCATTCTTTTATGCTGGTCCTTAGCTTTGTAGTCTAGTTTTCTTTTTTTCTGTAATTTCTTTTTGATTTTTGGGTCCCTAAAGAGCTCTTGACATGGCTATAATGGTGTCTTGTTCTGCTTCCTATCTTTCTATCACAATAGGATAGGTTGCTATTGTGCTCTAATGGGGTCTTCCTCAGTAACTGCCAATTTCTTGCTCTCCTCTATGCTTAAATCCCCTTCTCAGGAGACCTTACCTGCCATGTTGCTGAGTTTGTTGGAGTCTGGGAGAGAGAGTCTGTATTTCCCTTGGGCTACTGCTAATTCTGCCTCTCTTTCAAAAAAACAGAAAGTGCCATCATGTCAGAATGACTGCATCCAAATGACTTCCCCGCTGATATTTTTAACTAATAGCCACCTACTGATTGTAATCAAACCCAGAAAAGTGGCTCCACCAGTACTTTACTTCATTTTGAAACAAATCCTCTAAACAGTTGAACAACTTGACATAGTCTCTGTCCCTGCTGTACTCCTTTCTACTGTCTCTAATGCCAGATGAATATTGTTGCCCACTGCCAGCCACAATTCTGCCCTTTTTCTGCCTCCATTAATTTATAAATACAAGAAAGACAAGCTTCAGCTTCTCTTTGGTGAGATAAGGTGCACTAGCATTTTCTCTTGATCTCAGCTTTAGTCATGTCTTTGCTTCACTTAAGGAAATGGATTTTCTTGGTGGTGGTGGTTTTTTTGGTTTTTTTTGACTTGAGTGTCAGGTTATGTGCAGTCCACCATCTGTTTTCATTCTGCCAGTCTTTTCCTGGGCAGACTGTACTTTGCCATCCTAATATTCCAGTGATACCCCATCATCAGAAACCTGTGCTGTGACTGCTTCCTAGGAGCTCCCACTCTTCCTTGCTATCCCTTATGCTCCCTGAGCATGTACAGTACACTCATCTGTCCTGCGGGTTGCCCTCATTCCTCCATCATCTAACACTTCATATCTTCCATGAAGCAGGTGCTCCTCCTTTTCCTCACTAACAGATTTTGATTTTGTGTCTTACCAACTCAGTGAAAGCCACTGGCACCCAGTGGTGGGCACACAGCATGTGGGAATGTGCTTTTGCCACTTACCCGATGGACAAACTCTTCTTGCAACCACCAGCCTGGTTTTGGGAGCAGAGGTCAGTTTTATAGATAGCTAAAGGACAGAATATGAGTCAAAACTGTTAACTGTTTTTCACACACAGTATAAAAAATACCCCCAGCATTTTAGTGTCTGCCATGAAATTTATTGTTTTCCAATAAACTGAAAATGCTTTGCTTACAAAACAACCACTTTCTCATTTTTATCATTCTTTCTCTTCTGGATTTTTTTTAATAACACCCTTAAAACATAGTGAAAAGACACTTTTCAGGACAAAAGTCTATTTTCCTCTAAAATGGCTTTTATAGAAAGTATTTAGCTGGTGCTATAATGCAGTGATCTTCCTCTGCTAAATGGAATTTAGACTACTTCTTCTTTATCTTCTCTTCCCAGCTTCTCCAGAAGGTACTGGGAATCCATTCTGCAGATCCTGTGATACTATTAGCTGCATTTACAAAAAGTCAGGTAAATACATTTACCCTTTTCATTCTCAGTTTAATTTATCCCTCCTTGTATTAATATGAGTAGTTCCCTTTATCTGAGGGTTGGAAGAAAGAACTAAGAAAAGAAGAAATGAAAATCCATACCCAAAAAACCTTGATAAGCAGGGATGTTGTTACCTTCTCCTCTCTTTGTCTCCTGTGTTCATGGTGCATATCCAGGAGAAATGTAAACAGTGCACAGGAAGCCCTCTGTGTTCCCAACTGAAAAGTGAAAAGAAAAAAACCCATAAAGATGAAAATATAACAAAATAAGAGCAAGGAAAAGAGTATAAAAAGTGAGAAGAGGGCAGAGAGGGATAGGAAGGGGAAAATAAAATCATTGGAAGTTGTTAAGAGGAATTCCAAGGAGACAGGGAAGCAGTCTCAGGAAACTCAGGAGAAGACACTGGAGGAAACAGCATTCTCCTTGTGCTTTGGCTCAGGACTGTGTGGTTGACAGGGAGAAGGCATCTGATAAAATCACAGGCAGAAAGCAGTCAGGAAGAGAGTACAGCAACCTCAGTTACTGCAGCCCAGCAGTGCATAGCAAGGCAAAGCGGTGCCCATGAGAAGGGCTGAGAGCCATGTAGATGCTGTGAAAAGGGAGGAAGGCCATCGAGCACAGGCGAGGGGCATGCCCTGCTCCCTGTCACATGCTGCTTTTTAAAATTCACATAGTATAGTTCCTGAGGCTGTAGCTAATAAGTTTTTGTCCTCTCACTGTTCAGCTGATTTCTGCTTTTATACGACAAATGTGTACACCACAGTGGTGGTACAGATGCTAGAGGGGCTGGAGGAGAGCAGGACAGAGAGGGGAGTCATGACAATGTAGTGAGCTGCTGCCCTTTGGGAAACACTGGGGAAACAAATGCATCCTGTTCTGTGTTATGTGCCTCCGGATAATGTAATTCCTAGACGTTTATCAGACAAGAAAAAGTGATAAGCTCATGATGTATCATGGTGGACTGACGACATAGCACCTGCTGGGCACTGGGAACAACTTTGTGACTGTCTTCTGGGCAGCTAAGGGGCTCCAGTCACTTGTGTTGATATATTATCTCAATTTTCAGAGCCTTATTCCTACATGTCCTGAGATTGTTGACTATCTTGCTGAGGGCTCCTTCTATTGCTCTGAACTCCTCTGCCAGCTGTTGCCAGTCTGCACTCCTGCCCCAAATCTGTCATCACTGGCTTTATCAGATCAGTCTCCAAGGGGGATAGCCATGATAGGCAGTCCTCCTTTTGCCTGGCTTCACCACAGAGTTCACCACAAAACACACTGTAACAGGGAGCCACCCTGCACACCCGGCACCCTATGGATGGGGCATCTGGGCTGCAGCCTGGGAGCAGACTCCCAGGGCTTGCATGAGCTCAGGCAGATGTAGCCTGTGTTTTGAGTTGCCAAGGCTTCTGGTTGGGTCTCCAGCACTTTGGCTGAAGTGCTATCTGTGAAATGAGCAGAATGGGGCCCTGGCCAAGACCTCGAATTTCAGCTTCAATAATTGCAGGGAGCATGGACTCTACTTAGCTCCTTTTTCAGCCTGGAAGTTCATGGAGAATTCAAGGTTACTGAGTTGGCACTGCAGGTGTCCCAGTGCTGCCACACTGCTGTCCTGATTAGGACCAGGGGCTACAGATTTATCAATGGAAATGCTTATTATTTGTAATTTTTATTACAGGTATGATGTCTTCGCAGGTTAGTAAAGTCTCATTTTGGGGTCTGGTGACTGGGTCTGATATGGCCAATATCAGCTTGCCATTGTCTTTGCCAATGGCACCTCCTTGACACCTCTGAGATGTTCCAGCCACAGGGTCACTTCCCTGCCAAGCAGCCTAGGGAAAGATTTGTATTTCCTTAGTCTGAAAATTAAACATTTGGATGCTAGTAGCTGTCTGCAGGCAGTTTCTGTTAATGGTGAAGAATTACCTATTATGCTAACATTGGGTGGCTTTGACAATTCCATTACATATTACTAATAGTGCTATTAATGTATGGCAGCTTATCCTCATCATTTGTATGAGTGTGTGCATGCGTATAGGTGCAGATGTATGTGTAAGCCCAGTGGAAAGCAGGGATGGAGACAACAAATCTGCTGGCAGAATGCAGTAACCCCTGCACATCTCCTTTCCTTCTGTGGGGAGACCACACTAACAGCAGAAGTGAGTCTCTCTCTGCCTCTTCTGGGAGCAGAAGCAGGAGGTAAATTGATGGATGAGAAAGATGCTGATGCCTGGTACTGTGGTAGTCTACTCTGCTCTGCAGTCTATCTGTGACTTGGGAAGCTGATTCCTGGTCCCTCCCATCCTCACTGCAGCTCTGCTCCCATTCCTTCTGTCCTGGTCTTTATGCTTTAGTCTGCAGCCAAACAATTCAGTTTCTGGAACCTGCTCATGTATTAGACCTCCTCCCAGGCACAGTCTAAAGTAGTGATACAGGGCTGACCAAATCATGCAGGGTGGAACTGCTTTGCTTTCTCATATACTTAGCAGCAATTTAGCTCATAGGATTAAAAAATGAAACTAAATTCCTGGGGTGCTATCATAATGTAAGAGACTTTGATAGGATATGCATATGACTAGTGCTAAATTGATCCCCGTTTCAAGGTTCTCTGGAGATCATACACATATGCACCCTTGAAAGTGAGACATGCAGTTAGATGGACTACAAGCCAAACCAGTTGGATTTGTGTCATTTCCCACAGGGAATGTAGCAACATAACTAATGTCCTCCCTGAATAAGCAAGGACAGGTGACTTGGCTGCCCCAGAGGCAGGCTGCCCTGCCTACCTCCCACAGCCCAGCAGCGTGGGGCAGCTCCTACTCAGCAGGTGAGCAAGGTTTCATCAGTGCTAAAAAGAAGAAAAGGTGATTGCTTTGGTTTTGTTTATGAGAGACAAAAAGAACTTGCGGAAACCCTGCCTCTAAAGCCACATGCTTGACTGAAGTCTTTAAACACCTGTTGAAGCAAACAACAGAATTGTGTGTCTGTCCACCTTCTCACCCCTGCACTATCTGGACAGTCTTATATATTTAAATTTATCCCAGCAAGAAGGAGAAAAGGTGGAATACAGCTGCTGTCCCCAGAGTACTGCCTTTATACAGACCCCTTTCTTTTCCTCTGTACCTGCCTGATTTGCAAGAGGTTGAAGAGTAAAACTCCCCCATACAATGCCGTGTATGATACTGAGCAGAACCAGGACATTCCAGTCCCAGCCAGTACCTAGAGGGTTTCTGCACTGCGGTATGAACCCTAATACCAATACTTTGCCGTATTGTTTTCTGCTGATACAGAAGCAGGACTCCTCCGCAATCCAATATATCAGCAGCTTTTGTTAAGACACAGCTGCTGTCTCAGTCTGCCCTCTGGGCTCCAGTACTTGCTGGGGTCATCACAGTGTTATAGAGGTCAAGGACACAGCCCCTCCTCAGTCTCCTGGTCTTTCTCTGTATCCCTTTTACAAGGAACTGTCTCCTGCTATCTTGTGCAGTGCACAGAGTAGGTGTAAACCACTTGGCTGGCCTTTTCTTTAATGTTGGTGGGCAAGGATAGGATGAGAATTTCAATCTCTTTTTCTCCAAGGTTTGTCTCATCATCAAATACTCAGGAAGAAGTTCATGAAGCTTCTGAAAAAACACCTCCCTCTCTTGTTTTTTTTCATTCCCACTGTTTTGATCTTAGACCATCTGCAGAAGAAATATGTTTAGAAATAACTTGTGCATCACTGCAGGTGAATTTTTCTGTGTCTTGAAAAATGGAACAATGCTTTCCTACAGCTATTGATTGTCATTCCACATCTATGCTGTCCTCCTAACTTCAAATCAATTTGTGCTTTGCCAAGCTCTTTCATGTCATCTTATGACAGAATGCTAACTTTTGTCCTTAAAGGCTATTTATCTCTGTCTCTTCGTAAGGTCAGTGAAAATCACTGTACTCTGGCCCCCTAAAAGTAATCCATCTAGTGGAGGAAATGATGAGGTAGTATTATATCAGGCAGTCTTTTTAAACTAGTCCTCAGAAACATCAAATAAAACCCAATAGGCTTAGACTGAGAGTAGGAAATAGAGGATGTTGCAAGAGTCAAGTTTGAAAGCAATCATGAGAAAGTTCGGAGCTTGTATTCTGGAAATATCCCTCTTCCTCGATCTATTTACAGATATATTCTGCTACTACTGTGGGGAGGGGGTAAAATTAATAAGAACCAAAGAAGGTTCCCAGGTGGTGGATGACCATGAGTTTGAACTGAATAATAATTTATCTCCTTTGCCATTTGGAAGCCTTGAAGCCTGGTGGAGATCTCTTGTCTAATAAAATTATTTGAATGTGTCTGCAGTCTGGGAACTCTTGCCAAATTTCAGTTTTTTACCTTACTTAGAAGTTGCCAGGTATCCACTCACCTCCAAAAAGCCTAGTGCCAACATGACGTGTCACGCGTTGCTCAGTCTCATGCAAAATAACATCTCCAGTACAGAAAGAGCTTCCTGCTGTCTCTCCCACTGTCTGTCTCTGCTGTTGTTAAACTGTATGCACTGCATGCAGTTGCATGATCAAAGCCAGTTAGAAAAAGTTATAGAAGAAGTCGTCACAGGTTATTTTTAAACACAGAGCAATAAAATCAGAGAAAACTTCTGAACAGCAGATTGCCAGAAGGTAGGAGAGTGTAACTGAGAAAAAGGGTCACTCTATTTTCATCCTCCTCTTATGCTGTCCTCTTCAGTGTTAGTTATTGACAATTATTAGACACAAGACACTGGAGCAGTTTCACCTTTGGCCTGACTTAGAGCAGCCATATCTGCATCTGCTTCTGGCTAAGTAGAGTCCAAAACTCTTGATGGAAATTATACATCAAACATAAATCTCTAATGCCCAATTAAATTATCCCATGCTTCTTTCCCAAAGAAACTTACAACTTGCAGATCAATCAAACACTGAGAAGATGGGAAACTAAGCTGTAGGCATCAATGTAGTTGCGGCTGCTTGTATCATAGAATCATAGAACTGTTTTGTTAGAAAAGACCTTTGAGATCATCAAGTCCAACTGTACCTGTCCACTACTAAACCATATCCCTGAGCACCTCATCTACACATCTTTTAAATTCTTCCACTTCCCTAGGCAGCCTGTTCCAGTACCTGATAACCCTTTTGATGAAGAAATTTTTCCTGATGCCTAATCTTCATCTCTCCTGGTGCTACCTGAGACCATTTCCTTTCATCCTCTCTCTTGTTACCTGGGAGAAGAGACCAACAGATACCTCATTACAACCTCCTTTCAGGTAGTTGTAGACAGTGAAAAGGTCTCCCCTCAGCATCTTTTCTCTGAGCTGAACAACCCCAGTCCCCTTAGCTACTCCTCATAAGGCTCATTTTCCAGCCCCTTCACCAGCTTTGTTGCCCTTTCCTGGACATGCTCCAGCACCTCTGTGTCCTTCTAGTGAGGAGCCCAAAACTGAATGCAGTATTCAAAGTGTGGCCTCACCAGTGCCAAGCAGAAGGTTGCAATCACTTCCCTGGTCCTGCTGGTCATGCTGCTCCTGATACAAGTTAAGATGCTGTTGGCCTTCTTGGCCACTTGGGCACACTGCTGTCAAAGCAAAGCACTGAATCACTGGGGGAACCCCCTTGCCTAGGTGGGAGATGCCTTGTTCAGTGGCAGGACAAACACAAATAGGTGTCCCCAGGTGTAAAATATTGGTCAAATTATTGAATAAAGCAGTACAGAGAGCAGTCCCAGTTTAATACACGTCTTGTGAGGAATGATACAGCTTTTAATTTACCAGGAGGAAATGGGGAAAACTGGTAACAAGTACTATAAATTACCATAGATAGCAAGACACTGTAAATGGGATGGTGTTATTTCTTCTTTTTACTCTTGCTACAAGTCCACAAGAATGCCACAGTCATTTGAGTATACTTATTCTTGTTTTCTGTTCATTTTTTTCTGAAGCCTTCTTTTCCCTTCCCCCACCAAGCTGCATTAAATTTCTGTGCTTTTGCTTTGGAGCGGATTATCTGATTTTATACAGATTTAGTTGTACATGGCTCTGCAATTGCATAAAAGTGCCAGCAATATGACAGTGGCTTGCGTAGGCATGAATGCTGTATTATGTGGATAGCCAGCAGCCCCGCTTCATCTTTAATAGATGCAGATTTGTTATGTATAGATGTGTGCTTATTTGCTGAATACTTATGCCCTCTCAGCTCTGGGAGGTTCTGGGAGGCAGTTGTGTTTGTGTGACAATCTTGTTCCCAGGGAAGAATACAGTGCTTGTGCAGAAGCTCTGACCCTTAGGCTGTCAGCTGAGGGAGATTTTTCTTTTCTCATGAAGGTTGCACTGTAATCAATACTAAGAAAGCCAAACTTTAAGTAGCAGAAGACTGGTTTTTGTTAATGACATTTTATTCGTTTCTTTTTTAAAGGGACCTCTAGTTAGCGTGCTCCTCTTCACTAGCAAAAAGAAAATTATATTGATAGTAGGCTTCTTTTAGCTTCATTGGGAGTCTGATGCAGTGAGGTAGCTAGGTGAGCCTAGCATGTGTCCTCTTTCTTCTGAGGCCTGAAGACACAGGCTTGCTATAGGAAGGTACTATGCTGTTCTGCTGTGCTTCAGCTATTCCATAAAGATATGAGGCCCCATTCATGCACAGAATTTTAGAAATCCCCCTCCCCTGTGTAATTTATTTGCCTTGATGTTGGAGACTGAAGCTGTATCTTGGTCATGTACTACAGGGCAGACTGTGACCCAGAGGGACCCTCAGGATCCTTTGAAAGACATAGTACAAGGAGCATCACCATGGCAGGACTTGGCAAGCAAGAGGTGGCCTTGAATATGGGGTATGCAAAGAAATCTCTCTGATAAGAAGATAACAAATGTTGCTCATTGGAGTAGTGAAGTTCATTTCTCTGGGCTTGAATGAGGGTCCTATTCGTTCCTGCTTAGATCCAAAGTTTATGAGTCTTGTCCTGTTGTACCCTGTTTTAGACATTATTTTTTTCATTTAATAAATCTTTTCTCATCTGCCACCACCTATACCATTCCTTATCCAGCAGGAATCACTATTAGAAACAATCAAACAGCAGCCTCGTTTTCAGTTTCCGTATTCTATACGCTCAAGTACTTTATTACAGAGTCGCTCAATGTTGATGCTTGTTCTGCCTGTCCAGCTCTCCCCACGTGAAGAGGCCAACAGCAAGGGGTAGCAGACTGGACTTTTTTTTTTAAACCTTACCGAGACCAGCCTTGACATTTGCTAAAGATCCAATAAATGTGACACTCGCATCCTGCCCCCCAAAAACATCTCTTTTGCATTTTTCTGTAAAAAAATATTAGCAAGAGAAAATGATACAAGACTTTTCCATTATCTGCACCCCTGTTTAAAGCAAACATGTTCTTCCTCAGATGATGTATAAATAAAAAAAAAGGCACAGAGAATTGCCTTTTATAGCAGACATAAAAGGTGCACCAGTGCCCTCTGTAAATGCTGATGGTGTTTGCTCTGTTTGGATCTACTGTGCAATAAGAGAGACAGCTTAATGACAAAAGACTATGCCATCCTGGAGAAGTTCCAGTTACTAATCCCAAAGGGAAAATAGCAAGTCCTACTCAGCTCTGCCAGAGAAATTTTAATGCTCTCTTACAAAGCTGCATGGAGGGAGGTGATGTTGATCTCCCCTGTTACCACTGGGCCTGTGAAAAAGGTTTGGGAAGTGCTACTGAGGAGCATTCAGGGCTCTGCTGCCCCATGTCAGAGGAAGGGGTACAGGTAGTGTTCTGCTC